>JASDQU010099865.1:376894-417167 GCA_032191745.1 Picea mariana
TTTTGGGGACCAAAACCTCTCAATTGGAGAGGTGTGATTCAAAATGGAAAACCTAGTTTCGAAAACGTCGCAATTGCGACATACATTTTCACAAACATGGCAAGAGCGACGTTAACGTGGCAATTGCGACATACATCTTTACAAACGTGGCAAGAGCGACGTTCTAGTGGAAAACATGGCAAGAGCGACGTTCCAGTGGAAAACGTGGCAAGAGCGACGTTAACGTGGCAATTGCGACATACATCTTCACAAACGTGGCAAGAGCGACGTTAACGTCGCAAGAGCGACGTTCCAGTGGAAAACTTCGCAAGAGAAACGTTAACGTCGCAAGACCGACGTTAACGTCGCAAGAGAGACGTTATCGGGCAACATGATTTTTTTTTTTTATAAATTTCCTCTATTTTGCGACAATATGGACAATTTTGTCCATAACGCCGCAAATAAAACGTCGGAATTTTTACAATATGTAGTAGTGCTAAAAATGATGATATTCGACCTTGATAGTTGTTGGAGGTGAGATGAAAAATGTGATGACTTGATTCTTTCCATTTGGAAGTAAACTAGCTTCTCTGTCACCATTGTGCGACATGCTTGCTGCACAACAACAACCTAGAGGAGAAGCACAATGTAGTTGCGCAACAACTGAACTTTTGAATATTTTCCTTGCTTTTTCTTGATTTTATTGGTTAAATTGATGTAGTAACATTTATCTCATTTTCACATTAACATCTCTCATCCCAAAATTTGACAAGAAACACATACTGCTACTCAAACATGAACTGATATAGTTGCGTAGCTGTAAAGTTTTCTTTCACAACTTAAAACTGATATTTCCAATATGTATCAGGGCAACAAAAACTAATCATGTATAATGATCCATAAAAAAAAATAACATTGTGCATAAGAATGCCATCCAAATCTGAAACAACAACTGGAGAGTGTGGAAGCAAGGTCATTTGAAGGTGCACAACGCTGTGAGCAACTCCCCCTACATCCTGTGTGAAACAAGATTGGATGGAATATTTGCAATTTTTCAGAGAAAAAAAAATGGTATCTGGGGGTTTCTTCATGTGGAGAATGAAAAATTTGAATGATAAATCCAAAATAAACCATCAATTGTGCCCATCATACCTCATCGTACCTTAATACTCAATTTCACAACATTAGGAAGTTGCATAACAACTTGTGCAACACTATAATTTTCTTGCTGATGCCACGTGCCTCCAATGGATTTGAGCTTATGAAATCTTTAGGACCATGAAAATACTGACTATAACTGACTTGAATTGACCTCATGATATTTCATTATGACTCTTTAGTGATATAAAAACCAATACCTTTGGCACCAAGACCATATATTTCATGACTCAAATTTATTTTATGATCTTACTCAAACACATTTATCAATCACAAACACATTGACTCATAACCTAAGAGAAATCATGCCATGGTCTTTATGAGACCAAAACATGACTTTACCTTATCATACATTTTTGACTCACATCCTAACAACCTATTTATAGGACACTAAAAAACATCTCCATGCAACATACCACATGGCATTCAACATCTTCACAACTCACCACATCTCCAACGATCCTAAAATATTTTGATGGACATTCTTTCAAACCTTACAAAATTCTCCCTTCCTTACCCATCAAGCTTGGAGGCAAGATTGTCTTCGTAGAAGTATAAGTGGTAGATTCCACACTCGACTATAATATTCTCTTGGGTCCCACTTGGTTCTACGCTATGTAGGATGTTGCATCCACTGTATTTCAATTTATACGATTTCCCCATCAAGGGAAGATAGTTATGACCGACTAATTGGATTATTGCACACCCAACTTACGAACTAATCCTAGCACCAACGTACCCTTCATAGGTGAGTCTTCCAGGGGGTATGAAAGTGTCATTGTAGGCATGTTTAAAGACCCATTTCTTATGGGGATTTTCCCCCTTCCTACACCTGACACTACCCATATTGCTCCTATCAACATGATTTGTTCATCTATAGGTGAATCCCTCGGGTCAGTTGATCCTTGGCCGGTACCTCATACTAAGGATGTTGACTCACATGGATCATCTATCCCTTCGAAGTTTTTTGATACTGGTCAACAAATCCACCCTCATGTTGAGTGTGATCAGCCTTCTTTGCCTATACGGGTCGTTGACTCTTTCAGTTCACATGATTTTCATGATATTAAGTTTCCTTCAGAAGAGGTCAAATCAAAAGTCATGGCTTCCATTGATAAGTCCAGTGAGAATGAGGATCATCACACCTTCCTCGCTTATTTGGAACTGATGAGAGTTGACATCACAATTCTTGATTCAGGACTAGGGGCATTCGCTAGGGAATCCAATGCAACCCCTAGCCTTGATCCTTATCCACCTCATTTATCTTTTTCAAAACTTTCCACTAAATTATTTGCTTTTCCTCCCGTCGAAGATTTGTGTTTTTTACTTCCCTAATTTCTTGATGGATCCCATCAAGGAGATACCATAGCTCAAAAAACCATTCATGATGAGTATCTTCAGCCATATATATTTGTTCCTATGTGGCATGGCCCCAACATGGTGAGCCATATGATGTCAATAATGGCTAATGATTTCTTCAATTATGAAAAAGTTCCTTGTCCTCAGCCTACCCATGGGCTCTACTTTACATAAAGCATCAAAATGCATAGTCCATTGTACATAGGTGTGTGGTGTGAGTGCCTTTTGTTTTGTGTACATCACATCCAAAAATACAAAAATATTTTCTTTTTAGGATTTCACTATGCGTGCTAACCTTGGAATATAGTTTACGTGTGTTAAGAGGATTCTAGGGACCTTTTTAAATATGAGGAAATCCATTGATATTGAGGTATGTGTCTCTAAATGGACATATATGAATAATTTTTTCCTTGCATTTCCCCCCTTTTCATTATTAACTATCCATGTTTCCAACACTATACCTTAGGTTCCCTCCATTGTTGTTGTTTTAATGGTCACACTCTACTAGTATTGTTGTCTTGTTGCTTATTGTTGCTATATCACCATTTGATTTCATTGCTTATTGCATGTCACCATGCTTTACCACTAGCCATCTAGTTTCTACCATATACAACACCTCTGGACGAGAACCACTGTTATGAGTAGAAATTATTCACCATGTCCTGTTGCAATCCATTACTTCAAGTCATGTTCCTTGCTCCTGGAAATTCATCGCATACTACTTGTTCTCTCTAGCTGAGCTTACTATTACCCCTTTTTTGTGCACAGTAACCAATCATGACCAAGGTACACCCCAAAGTCTCTGTTAAGCTCTTTTGAGACTCCCTAAATATGAAAAGATTGTCGAGTGAGCTTGTTTTGTTTTACACTTGTTAAATGGATTTGAAAGGACATATATTTGACGTAAGTTTACCCCTTTTTTGGACCAGATGGACTAATTAAGAAAAAAAAATAATCTAGTCAACCTTGTCTAGAAGAGTTCTTCCTTGTATTCTTTTATACTTTTTCTGGCTCGGGAGACTAAATTTACGAAAAAAGAACAGTTTTGGAGTCTTCTTTTTCTTTTTAGACTCTCTAAATATGAAATGATGGATCAAGCATTGTTATCCCCCCCCTTGCTCAAAATTAAATCCAAGGGTGAGAACATCAAGCATACTCTATTTTCTTTCATGCTCGCTTAAACATGAAAGAAGAAAAAAGAGTGGGTTTTTTTTCCATCTATTCATATTCACAAATGAAAGTCGTTTATTGAGTCCCCCTTGAACAATGCACATGTTTTTCATCTATGTACAAATTGTTGGGTTATCCATTGTCTCTGAATCATTACCATCTCATTGAGTTCTCGGACTCCATCGAATGGTTACTCTTCAAGTATCCCAAGGTCAGTGTTGTGGTCCTTCTTCAGTCAATGTTGCCTAATCAAGTTATTTTTCATGCTGATTTGTTCAAGGGAAGTCAATATGCATTGACCATTTGTAGTCCTTTAGCTCATTCCTCCCGACCATCCATATGTCAGTTGTGCTTTACCATTAGATTCTTCACACCAGATACCTTATATGTTTCGTGTCACTTGATGGGGGATCATCAAGGCCCTCCTTCGATGGATTTTATCCTATCAAATCCAGGTCATTATCCAGGTTTGAAATCTAGAAAACAATCAATACCCTGGGACTTGTAGACATTAGTGGCAGGCTCCCTTGCATTTTGGCAGTGGGTTTACATCATTGTCTTCTGTTGGATGAATCTACGGGTGCTCAACTTCAACTTATTTATTCACACTCACTAGATTGTACTAGGTGTCTTAAGATCCATCATCATCATCGGTGGATTACCTCACATCAATTAATGGTATACATCAATGACCGATAATCAGACAATTTTTACCATGCTTGACATCCATTCATTTATTCGCATGTTGTAGATTCATACCATTTGGATTTGGGATGAAGACCTTGGGTTGGGACCATTCATTCCTTGATCTCATTCCCTCCCAAGATGAAATGGATTTATGCATGAGTACTTCAGAGATCGCTCAGGCATTGATCACTCTCACTGATTTGTATCCTATGACATAGATCCACATTTGTATTTGGTCGTGGATATGCTCTCACCCATGACATGAATCCACAATATATTCTTTCATGATAATGATATAGTTACTTGCGTCATGGATGGATCAACAATGTATGTTTGAAGGATATGCTTAGTTTCTATTACTGAACATGGGTACACCCGCCTCGGGGATGTTATTATTATATCAAGTTGATAATGGTTTCTTTCTAGGTTCCTTCGCTCAAAGCTATGTGATTTTGTTTGTAAAGTATTTCGGTCATCATACACCTATTCTGATCTCACACTTTATGGGGCAATTATTTTACAGTTATTTTCCACCTAATCACTTGATGGGCATCATCTAGGGGTTAGTAGTCTGAAACACTGGATTATACCACTTTTCCCTGAGTTTACAATACCTTTTGGCCAGGTCGTTGGTTTCCCATTTATAGTCTGTGAGAAGAAATTGTTGGTCGCTCTTTGTCTTCCTTTAAGGAGCGACCAATCGCTCCCTTCCAGTTATTTAGGGAGTGACTAAACCATTACTCACTTTTTAGGAGTGGTTTTGCGAGATGATATTAAATACTGATTTCTCGAGGTTCAACATCAAGAAGCTTTTCATATTGGGCATGGGAATCCTATCCAATTCAACCATTTGATCTTATCCATAATATCCTATATAATGAGGGGTATCTCATGGGAAACAGGGGGAGGAAAAGAGAAAACAAACTTATTCTGGTGGATTGATTACTGAGCTTAGGCAAGGGACTTGGGAAAGGAATGCAACATCAACTTCCTTGATTGTAAGTTGTAAGCTATTTGCTCCATTAATAGAAAGTGTACAACATGTTTTCCTCTACTTGGATATGTATGTACTTGTTATGTTTCCTCATGGAGAATTAATGTTTTCATGTGTTATAATACATTATTATATCTATCATTGATTCATGCATGATTAGTGTGATATTGTGAAGGGTTTTTTGTGTCTTTGTGTGTACAGATATGAGTTTCTAGGAGTGAAGGAAATCTTTGTGAAAGTGAACAACCATGAATGTGCAGGGACAACCTTCGATCATTGGGTAAGACTTTCGCTACACCAGGTACTTTTCATGTATGAATTAGATCTAGGAAAATATTTCATTTACACCTATATTTTGTCTTATATTGAGCCTAAGGGATTTTATCTCTCACAGAGTGAAAATATCCTACAACATATTGGCTACTAAACAATACTACTAAAAAATATTATAGAACACTAAAGAGTGATAAACTACACCTATCGTATAGATATAGGTGGGAACCCCCTTTAAGATAGGGGCTAAACATGAGGTCGTGTGCGAGAGAGAAGCAAAGATTACCCGTCCAAATATTGACCAGTCGTAGTGGAAAGAACATATATTGGGAGTTTTTCTTGAGAAACTACTGGTTTCATTTGGTCTTAGTGCTTCTTGAATTCTGAATCCGTTTGGGGTCCTCAGGAGTCTTACCAGTCCACTTGTCTTCAATTCTCTTCAAGAACTTCAGACTTTGTTATCGTATTGATAGGTTCGGTCCCAACTGTTGACTGTATCCCCTTGGAGGCCAATTGGGAGTTGGTAACCTTAGTGGCCTTTCCTAGGTATCTATAAAGGTAACTGTGGGGGGATTCCTATAGTACCTAGGGTATACATCATATCACACTTTCAATACCCTTGGAGAGTGACTCCATGACACGAGGGTTGCTTTCACCAAGAAGGGATGTTGCGTGGAGGTCGAGGTAATTTCTTCTCATATCTTCGTTGATGGCTTGAAATACCGTCTTTGGAAGATACCTCTATCTACTATTGCTTGGTTGATTACCTATAGATTTATTAGGGGTGTCTTCACTCAACGTTTGTAGTTTGCCTTAGGCATTTTTATTTTTCTTTCACTGTGGTCGATCGAGGTATTCACAGATCTTGTAGAATGAAATGATTACCTGTTGAGGGGAAAGAGCCTCCACAAAATCCTTCTAATGAAGGAATGATCGAAGAAATAACTTCGAAAATCGAGAGTGTAGCTCCTAGAAGTGACAAAAACGTATAAGAACCAGTCACAACCTTCGTGGAAGGCGTGGTACCTCATGGAAATCCCCCCTTGACTAATCCACTTGGCCCACTACTCATTGAACAACCATCCACGACATATTTTGATGCTTTTTCTTTATCCACCTCTTCCACTACTCATTGAAAATTTCACCTCCTTTATCCACAAATATTGTAGTTGATCTTGCAAGAGCACATTCTTCTATTGCTGATGCTTCTTCTTTATTAGGAACATCCCTGACCCAGGTTACTCTGACAAAAACACTGGAAAGTACACCTCTCTTTGCATGTGGGATGAGTAATATTCCTGCTTCACTAGTCCCATATATGCATAGACTGAGTGCTTTACTTGGTTGTTCCATCGATCAGATGGAGAGAAATCAATTCATTCACACAACCCCAATTTCACAAGCCACTCATCCTACATATCCAACTTTACAAATGGGGAGTTCTTCTATACCCTTCATTGGAGCTCAATCTTCAATTGGAGGCTAACCCTTTACTAGGGGGCAACTTCCAGTCGAAGGAAAACCCTCCCCATGGGGGAAACAACCAGTTGGGGGGAAACAATCCATTTGGAGCCACCAATTGGTTGGGGGGAAACAACATGTTTGGGGCCAACAACCAGTTGGGGGGAAACTAGTTGGAGGTCAACAACCAGTTTGGGGACAATCCCACACTGGAAACCAACCTCAATACCGGGAGAATAATGTTCCAGCAAACCCTACATGTCTTTAAAATGGTTTACTGTATATGGAATTGTCAAATACTCCATGGGGTCAACCCAATCCAACATAAATCTCTTCGCAAGGATATTTTCCCACTCAACCAACAAACCCCATGTTCCCCACTCCCCAATCCACTCAACCATATATGGGTGGACCATCATGCTTCAACATGCCATCCCAACCTGCGTATGGTCCTACTAGTACTTTGATGCCCCATCCATATTACTTGTATTTGCAATCAAAATGATAATTTCCTTTCTTGGATACCTTATATCTTCCAGATTTGTCGCGTTTGACAAACATTCCTACACAACATGCCCCGTTCTGGAATCTGGTCCCCTATCCCTGCCAAAATACTGTTCGACATCCCCAAGTTTGACGAAAAACCTAGGGAAGATCCTAATAACCACATAATGACCTTCCATCTATGGTGTTCCAATTCCTTGATGGATGATTCCATTCGGTTATGAATTTTCCATAGAACGCTCACAAGGTCGGCGGTAAAATGGTATATTGAACTGTCATGAAATTCCTTTCTCGATTTTAATTCTCTTACCATGGAATTTTTGACTCACTTCCAACTGCCCATTCGATACGAAACCGATATAGATATTTTGACTTCTCTTAGGAAATCCTCTTCCACTCATATTTTTGATCATATACATGAGTGGAGGACGTGACAAAGATTGATTAAAGCTCCAATTCCATACCAACTCCTGGCAGATTGGTTCACAAAGTATATTCTACCACCCATTACTAGAGATGTTTCCATGGGAGGCATTGTTACTAAGGAGTAGGTGATTAGTCAGGCACAATATTTAGATCTCGTATATTCCCAATCTAACACACTATATGATATGATCCCTCATGCTCCTTGACTGTCAAATGATCTGACAAAACCATCCCTAGGAGCCTATGTTGATGGCATAGTTAGTTCTGTAAAACTACTTTCTACCACACAATCGTAGACTGATACCAATACCAACTCCACTCCCTCTCCTGCACAAACCTCTAAGGTGAATTTGGTTCAATCCACTTCATCTCAACCATCAGGAGGAAAGAAGAAAAAAAAGGGTAAATCCAAAAAATATTCTAATCAGCAGGAGAGTCCCAACACCCAAGACCCCAATGTTGGGGGCAAAAGAAAGGCCAAATTTCCTTGCATGGTATATAAGAAAGCCTACTTCACCAAATATTATCCCCGCCTTGAATAGGTCTATCAATATCTTGAGTGAGGGGGATATTCTTAACAAACAAAAATATTAACCAATCCTTCCCCCCAACAAAAAAAATGATCACACAAGTTCTTGCACCCCTACCCAGGGGAAATGCAGAGTCCTAAACTGCAAATTCCATGATGGTTAAATCCACAGTGGAATTAAACACTAGAGCCAAGAAATATGACTCCATGGAAGAGGAACCATCATCAAAGGATCCTCCACCAATTTTACCACCCAATGGCCCTCTCATGTTCGAGAAACTGACTTATGAACCTACCATACACCCTCCAAAAGGGGTACTTCGATGGACCACCCATAATCTAAATGCTTGGGCAACCCAACACTACAACATAGTGGAATATATTTCCCAAGCCCCATGTGCCATGTGAGCACTCCAAGTTCTGCAGACTTGTCCTTCACAATGAAAAGCCTTTATCACATCCATATGGGTAATCGACCCTTCAGAGTCTAACATTATTTCCTTTGACACATAAAAAAGTGAGCCATGTCTCTCACACCAGCTGGCATTACAAATTATAGTTCGATGTCTCAAGAAGAATATTTTTGGTATGATGAATGATGAAGGAGAGACCACTTTCATTATGTCTTTGTCATGTCGGAAAGCTATTGGTTCTCCACAACTCACTACATCTCCAACCATACTAAAATATTTTGATGGACATTCTTTCAAACCTTACATAATTCTTCCTTCCTTACAGATCGAGATTGAGGGAAATATTGTCTCCGTAGAAGTCGAAGTGGTGGATGCCACACTATACTATAATATCCTCTTGGGATGCACTTGGTTCTTGTAACAAGGGAAAAACTCTCTATGGCTAAGGGTAAACCACAACAAATAGGTATGACTGCAGAAATCAACTCAATTCCAACATGTGCTATATAAACGAATGTGCAATACGAGGAAGAAGCCTACCTCAATCCAATCATTTGATGTCATTCCACCATTGAGAAATTTGACCCAAAGCCTTATACCTGCAAGAAGTTCTCAACAAACAAGCGATGCAAGTATATAGTGACAATATATAAAATGAGTTAGCACAACGGATAGCACAATCCATTAATAAACATTACAAACATGCCCATGGATAATAATCATATATTCACAAGATATTGATTGGACGAGAAAGGAGTATTTCTATTAATAATTGATCAATAGAAGTATCAACATTACAGACTTCCGTGTCGGCACAGTTCGAAACTAAGAAATCAAGTTCCTTCCAACTGGGTCTCCACCACTTCAATCCTCCACCAAAGGCAAGCTCATAGCAAAGAGGTAATTAGGTCCTCTTGAAAATAAGGAAAGAGCTTGGGGGATGAACACTGTGTTCAGACTTGAGGGACAAAGGGATGCAGACTCAATATGAAGTAATTTCTCCAGAGTAACTTTGCTCTCAAAGTTGAATGCTTTCTCTCTCTTTTTCCATAGCTTGAAATTGTGCTCTTATATCCTCCAGAATGCAACTGAAGGGCCAAGTCAGAACGTTTCCAGTATATGGAAGGCCAAAGATCAGATATCTTCTGTTGTGACATGAAAACCCGACCTCATTTTGTATTTTCTGGCACAAATCCTGATATACGAGAGATGTAGTGGAGCACCAAGCATCAACACCTATTGCAAAGTAGTTAGGGAGTGTATATGTGGAAAAATATATATTTTTGGCTCTAGATTTATCAAAAAGGGGTTTGATAAGTTTGCATAGGGAAAATGGAAAAAGGCCCTCTATGCAAGATAGCAATGGTGAGGCAAATCTTTCTATAACAGATGCCCCCTAATGTGTGAGATCAAAGGAGTATCTGCGATGGCTGAAATACATTATAAATAACCCAGAAGTGGAGTGGTAGAGAACCAACTGGATGAACTCAATTGCTCATTACATTATGTATTGAATTTGCATACATGGCTGCCAAAAATACAATGTAGATCCATGTGGAAAATATACCAACAAGTGTTCATGGTCATGAGTAGGCAAATATAAATGCGGTTACATGCCAATAGCTTTCATAGTCACGAACAAGGCCCAGTGAAACCAGTCTCAAAATCAATCTGAAGATATTTTTATACCAAGGAGTACAATCTAATCTCCCATGATCGCTGAAGTCAAATAGGTACTGGTCCAATGAAATGGAAGCAACATCTCTGGAAATATGCGTCCACAAAGTGATGTCTTCAAGTCTTCAATACAATCCACCAATGGTGCAAGTCTACATCATGTGAATAAATGAGTTGAGGTCGAACATGATGAGACATCATTTGATTACTGGTCATTGAGGTATACCATTAACAAATACGAGACATCCTACCAATGATGAAAGTAGGTATCAAGGCACCGAGTACATCTCTACAAATGTGAATAAAGGAGCTGGTGTCGAACATTTGAGAGATCCATTGATCATGAGACATTGACGTATTCACATCTGTCAATGGTGAGAGAGATTGCCACTAATGACTGCAAACCTAAAGGTACTCAAAAAACTCTAAGTCTCGTATCCAGAATACATGAGTTGAAGTCGATGGAAAGAGACCCGCTGAAAGGAGAGCATTAAGGCATCTCTCATCATTCAACATGAGGAGCAAAGAAGGAGCTTCATGATTTGGTGGAGATCGGACAAAGAACATGTTCACAAACCAATGACCTTGTGCATCTTTCCCATGTGCCAAATGCAAGTGGTACATGAAAAAGACCCCCTGAATAGAAACCAGTGATGAAAACTGCTGACAAAGGAGATGAAACCACCAATAAGGCTAATGGCATCCAAGACACTGCACAAATCCCAAAGTGTGAATAGATGTCTTGCTGTCGAACATAAGGGAAACCACCCAGTCAATAACCCATGATGAAATGTCAATTGTTGGGTTCAAGGTGACCTACCAATGATGAAAATAGGGCCAGGGTGCATCATAAGACCAAAGTATCATGTGATTCAGAGGCAAATTGAGGGTATGGCCGACATGCGAAGTCAAGATTTCTGAGGATTGGCCGACACAGGTTGATAAAATTCCTTTGAACAAGAGCATGAGACATATGGTGGACTCTGGCAGCATAGACTTAATTATTTGACAATTAGATACATGAGGCATCCATAATGTTCTCTATAGTGGCTGGAAGATTAACCAGTCGGTAGAGAAAATTCTGTAACGAGATCAACTTCCTAAGGCCATGCTAAGCCCAAAATTATGATGACACAAGGACTCAATAACTTTGTTCTCTGTTCAAAGGCGACACGACTACTGCCAATTACAATATAGTACTTCCTTCCTGCCCGTCTTTTTTTGTTTTTTCATAACAATTGAATGTTATGATACAGAGGAGGGAACGAGTGTCGCAAGTAAGCAAAACTAGTTCCAACAGTGGAACGTACCTATGCTCAATGCAAGAAAATGCATGTGAGAGATGGACACTCGGGGTGATGTTCCTTCCAGGGTATAGGGTGTCAAATTGCGAAGGATATAGACAAGGCTCTGCTTGGTTGAGGATGTGAACTGCTTGGTCCATGGTTTATAACACAAAGCGCGAACTGGCTAAAGGCTCAATACTACAAGAAAGGGCATGAGATGCAATCACAATTTAATGCCAAAAAATGTCCCTTTTTATATCTTTTATTCTACTTGGTGTGAAAAAGGGGTAAACTTGTGCCAAATAGACGTCTTTTCAAATCCAATTTATGAGTGTGAAGAAGACAAGTTCACTCAGCGATCTTTTCCATTTTTGATAGCGAGTCGGAAAAGAGATTAACTAAGACTCATGATATTTCAAATCCAATTTTAACGAGTGTGAAAGGGACAAATCACTCGGCGATCTTCTCAATTTTTAGTAACGAGTCGGAAAAGAGCTTAATGAAGACTCGTGTTCTTTCAAATCCAATTTTAACAAGTGTGAAAGGGACAAATCACTCGACGCTCTTTTCAATTTTTAGTAACGAGTCAGAAAAGAGATTAACTAAGACTCATGTTCTGAGATTCTAATCAACATGTAAGGGGGGAGGCCAAGGCTCCCGTCCCGGCCTTCTGGCAAAATTTAGTATCCTGCAGATAGCTAAAAAAAGCTTGGGAAAGCCCAAAGCTCTCGAAGTCGAGGAGGGGAAAGTGATAACAGAGGATACAGTCTTCGTGATGGTTCAAATAATGTCTCTTAATGGAAAATACATAGATGGGGGAATGGGATGTCATCATCCCAATCAAAAGGAACCTCGTCAAGACTTGGAGGGAGAGAAATCGGGAAGAGTAAAACTCTCTCTTGCTCAGAAGGTGAAGTAATAGAACAACTAAGGACATGGCATTGAAGGTATAGAACTGGAACTAGAAGAGCGGGATCGACCAAAAATTTCATTGGAGCGACCGCTTCCTTAGACTTATCACTCTCCAAGAGAAGAGTGGGGTCGATCGAATATTGCATCGATACGACCACTTCCTCAACCATTGGTTGAATAGGATGCGAGACAACAAGTTCAAGAGGTGTATCAACTCAAAAAATAGGAGTGTCGTCGGTCGAAGATTGCATCGACATGACTGTTGGTTGACCAATATGTGAGACAACAAGGTCAAGAGACGCATCACCTCCAAACATAGGAGAGGTGTCGGTCAAAGATTTCATCGAAATGACCATAGGTTGAATGGGATGTGAGACAACAATGTCAAAGGACACATCAACCCCTAAAGTAAAAGAGGTGTTAGCCAAAGATTGCATCGGCATGATTGTTGTATCAACCAAAGAAGGAACAGTGTGTTATGAAACCATAGATGCCTCAGAACCCGAAGGGTCCTTAGGTGAGCCCCATGCTTCTGGTATCCCAGCAATAACAGGACACAAATGAGTAAGGTGACTTCCTTCGCAAGTCCTGCAAAGGAATCTAGGCTTATGTTTGAGATGTCTAGGCTTCTCAATCATATGAATGCCCCCAGCATGACTTGCAGTGGCTGGTGACATGCTCCCAGCATGACTTGCAGAGGCTAGTAGAAAATATCCAACATGATTAGCAGAGGTTGGTGATGAATCCCCAACATGACTAGCAGAGGTTGGTGATGAATCCCCAACATGACTAGCATAGGTTGGTGATGGATGTGTAGTGTGACTAGCAGTGACTAGACATGTGCCCCCAACATGACTTGCAGTGGCTGGTTGCAGGTATTCAACATGACTCGCAGAGGTTGTCGACCAATATCCAACATGACTAGCTTAGGTTGGTGATATAATGCTAGTATGACACGCAGTGAATAGACTTGTGCCCCCAACATGACTTGCAGTGGCTGGTTGCAGGTCTTCAACATGACTCGAAGAGGTTGTCGACCAATCTCCAACATGACTAGCAGAGGTTGGTGATATAACACCAGTATGACACGCAATGAATGGACTTGTGCCCCCAACATGACTTGCAGTGGCTGGTTGTAGGTCTTCAACATGAATCGCAGAGGTTGTCAACCAATCTCCAACATAACTAGCAGCGGTTGGTGATATAATGCCAATATGACACGCAGTGACTGGACTTGTGGCAGTACTGAATTATGCATTTGAGTCCAAGGTGAAAGGAAAGATTGATTTTGAGAAATTGTATGCCAGGAAGGATCCGGGTTTACACCGTGTCCCTGTCTGGCAGGATAGTATCCTCCTCCATACTGATTCATAAAGGGTTGTAAGGGCATCAACACTGGGGAAGCTGCTTGCGAAGAGAAAGCGACATGACAAGGGTTACTCATGTGAGGATATATGTTTCCCCCAGACGAAGGAACTTTGTGAGGGGGGTTGCCCATACTATAAAAATAATTCCCCCCAGATGAAACACCAGATGGTAGACAGAGGTCCACCATGGGAAATGTGTTCGTAGGAACCGACATAGTGGAAGAAGGATAAGTGGATGGAGTGTAACACGTGGAAGGATTTCTTACTTGGGCACTTACTTCTCACATAGTGGATTCGTAGGAAGGAATATTCCAACCTCCTACCGTGAGAGGTGTTTGAAAGATATGACTACCACCAAATGGACAGGGATAATAAGGAGGCATCAAGCCCCCAAACCCAAAACTTATATCCACATAAGGAGGCGAGACAGAGGATGGTAAGTGTGAAGACATATTGAGCATACCATGAGAAAAATGATTAGAGACCCAAGGCGTTGACTGAGTATTATAATTCTGCATACCATAATGTGAAGCAGAAGGATCCGTCCCCATGAAATGACTGGAAATCATGGGGGGGGGTAGCAGTAAATGAGGGAGCAAAAGGAACTCCACTGTTCATGATAATGAAGACTCAGTATAGACTCCTAAGTCCAACTAGTAGTCAAAGAGAATTCCAGAATTCAAACAGCCAATATGCATGCAAATGGGCTAAAGTGGTTGAGTGGCCTCCCTCGCTAAAGAAGGTGTGCCTTGTCTAGGAGGGGCCTAAGACTCCCTACTAAAGTTTGGAGGTAACAAAATCAGTTATAAGGGCCCTCGTAGGCTTAACAACTAGTCGGTCATATTCCCCCAGAGAGTTAATCTTCCATAAAGGTTGTGTGTTGTCCGACCCCTATCTAACTCAGGATACAAGAAGAATAACCCCTGCAAGTAACCTATGAGAAACCTAAGTCAAGCAACTAATCAACCACTGTATAACCGATGCACAAGAGAACAGTCGTAATTCTGGATTACCGTATGGGCAGGGTAGGAAAGCCTGAAACCTTGAAAGTACCACCTCTCACAGAGGTATAGATACTAGCAAGATCCCCAAATACAAATAAATCCGTAGAAATATCTCTGATCCAGGGGTTATCCCTTCAACAAAATTCGCGCAACCTCGTGCTTAACTCCGGTGTGAGTGGAGCCTCCTGATATTACCAATTATACAATGGATTTCGCAACTCCCTGTCTCATACACATATGTTGATTTAATTTCCTTGGAGAAGTTTACTCACAAAATCCTATTCCAAGGCACTAAATCCTGGGCTAGTTTGTGCACCCTAGACAATAAAATCGTTACTAATCAATTTTAGTTTAAAGCGTAAATTTTATTGGCCGTGATTACTCAAAAAGGTATGGAAATGAAACTCATGGTGTTATGATTCTGCATAAAAATAAAAATAGATATAATGTAAAGCCTAACTTAAACTTTCCAGTGAATGATATGCTAAATAAAAAAAGTGCAATCTTCAATTTTAACTCTGCAACTCAGAAGTAAAATGCAATCTTTCACTAAATGTGCTAAGCTAATGATAAAGGTTCCAAGACAAAAATACCAACCAATGCAAAATACCTATTTTTTGTATTTTCGATGTATTAAAAAGAAAATGCATGGACTAATAAGTAACTTGATATATAACTGCTATTGTGTACAAAAGAAATCACTCGAGCAGAATACCAAGCAACTAAGCAGACAACCCAACTACCAAGGACAAATCAAAAACAAAAAACAAAGAGAAAGACGCCGCCCAAAAATTCAACTCCAAATAGGTTTCCTGTCATCCCAGATAATCTCAATAGGCACCACAGAGACCTAAGAAGGCTCAGTGATCCTCAAAACCTACCCAACAGTCACTAAACCAAGCAAGCAAGCAAGGGGAAGTGGTATATTCAACTGTTCAAGAGAAAAGGGTGTATATACGCTTCTTGCAGTGGGACAACAAGCGTGTATACACGGATGTCAGGGAAAAAAAGGCGTATAGATTTTAAAACAAGGCTAGGCAAGGGTAAAAGGCCGAAAAACTCAAATCCAGAGTGAATGGACTCTGTCCAACTGTGATACGACAAGAAACACAAAGGAGGAAGAGCAATGTAAGAAGAAAAAATACTTCAACCCTTAGAAGGAAGATCTCTCCCCAGTAGAGTCACCAATTCTGTTACAAGGGAAAAACTCTCTATGGCCAAGGGTAAACCACAACAGATAGGTATGACTACAAAAATCAACTCAATTCCAACATGTGATATATAAATGAATGTGCAATACGAGGAAGAAGCCTACCTCTATCCAATCGTTTGATGTTGTTCCACCATTGAGCACTTTGACCGAAAGCCTTATACTTGCAAGAAGTTCTCAACGAATAAGCGATGCAAGTATATAGTGACAATATATAAAACGAGTTAGCACATCAGATAACACAATCCATTAATAAACATTACAAACATGTCCATGGATAATAATCATATATTCGTAAGATATTTATTGGACGGGAAAGGAGTATTTCTATTAATAATTGATCAACATAAGTATCAACATTACATACTTCTGTGTCGGCACAGTTCGAAACTAAGAAACCAAGTTCCTTCTAACTGGGTCTCCACCACTTCAATCCTCCACCAAAGGCAAGCTCATAGAAAAGAGGTAATGAGGTCCTCTCGACAATAAGGAAAGAGCTTGGGGGTTGAACACTGTGTTCAGACTTGAGGGACAAAGGGATGCAGACTCAATATGAAGTAATTTCTCCAGAGTAACTTTGCTCTCAAAGTTGAATGCTTTCTCTCTCTTTTTCCATAGCTCGAAATTGTGCTCTTATAGCCTCCAGAATGCAACTGAAGGGCCGAGTCAGAACGTTTCCAGTATATGGAAGGCCAAATATTAGAGATCTTTTGTCGTGACATGGAAACCCGACCTCATTTTGTATTTTCTGGCACAAATCCTGATATACGCGAGCTGTAGTGGAGCATCAAGTGTATACGCATCTTGCAAAGCAGTTAGGGAGCGTATATGTGTAAAAATATATATTTTTGGCTCTGGATTTATCAAAAAGGGGTTTGATAAGTCTACATAGGGAAAATGGAAAAAGGCCCTCTGTGCAAGATAGAAATGGTGAGGCAAATCTTGCTATAACAGTTCTATGCCATGTGGGATGGTGCATCCCTTGTCTTAGATGTTATACGATTTCCCCATCAAGGGAAGATAATTACAATCGACCAATTGGATTCTTGCACACTTGACTTACGAACTAACCCTGTCACCAATGTACCCTTCATAGGTGAGTCTTCCGGGGGGTATGAAAGTGTTTATGTAGGTGTTATAACCCTAAATTGCACCACACATGCTTACCTGGCATCAAACCAACTCATATCCCTTCTTTGCCAAAGCACTGCTGAACAACTCTTTGAAAATCCTCTTTTATAAAGGCCCACATGCCCTAGTCCATTACTGCACGCGTGTACATGCTCGCTGACCCAAAACAGCCCATGTGGACCGACAAAAGCACGAAAAAAGGAAAGTTGCCGACGGAGCACAAAAGTTATGGGTGAGTTAACTGAAACTCCCGGTCATGCATGGCCGAGGGTTCGTCCAAATACCTAGCTCCTTCTAGCCTATAAAAGAAGGGGTAGGGGTCCTATTTGGAAGGAGAAAAAAATATAGCAAAGAAACTCTGCCCATTTACGTATTCCCATTGTCCCAACCCTTTAGCTTTTCCTTGTGCCAAAGGAGATTCAAATCAAACAAGTTGGAGGACAGAAGAAGAGGAGCCCAGGATCAGGTTCGAGGAGCAGTGGCCGGTCTCAAATTTTTTAAGTTGACTCATTCAAAGTAATAAATAAAATGCTTTTCCCGTCCCAATTCATGAACTTTTTATAGTTTGATTAGTACATGTTTTGGATTTCTAACCCGTTAGTATATAAGTAATATGCATGCATAGTTGTTGCTTGTCTTGGATGCAGGTCAACCTTGGAAGGAGTATTGCGAATAAGTAATCAAGTACAATGGAGGATTGACATCAAACGTCGGGAACGAGTTAGGTTGATATTTCCATGCATTTACTAAGAAAATGGGATTTAAATCTAGAGATGAAGGTAGAAAGTAATTTCTCTTCGGTCATATCTGCATGCAAAGTCTGAACTCTATTTGCTAGTCCGTAGGGAGATTTTCCCAACAACAGTAGGCATATTTAAAGATCCATTTCTTATGGGGATTCCCCCCCTTCCTGCACCTGACACTACTCATATTGCACCGATCAACATGATTTGTTCATCTACTGGTGAATCCCTCGGGTCAGTTGATCCTTGGGTGGTACCTCATCCCGAGGATGTTGATTCACATGGAACATTTATCGCTTCAACATCCATTGATGCCGGTCAAAAACTACACCCTCATGTGGAGTGTGATCAACCTTCTTCACCCATACGATTTGTTGACTCTTTCCATTCACATGATTTCCATGATATTAAGTTTCCTTCATAAGAGGCCACCTCAGAAGTCATGGCTTCCATTTATAAGCCTAGCAAGGATGAGGATCATCACACCTTCCTCTTTGATTTGGAACTGATGAAATTTGACATCACAAGTCTTGATTCAAGACTAGGGGAATTTTCTAGGGAATCCAGTGTAACCCCTAGCCTTGACCCTTATCCTCCTTGTTTATCATTTTCAAAACTTGCCACTAAATTCTCTACTATCCCTCCCATTGAATATTTGTGTTTTGTACTTACCTCATGTCTTGATGGATCCCATCAAGGAGCTACCATAACTTTCGAATTATCTTAGGAAATCCTCTTCCACTCATATTTATGATCATATACATGAGTGGGGGTGGCGACGAAGATTGATTAAATCTCCAATTCTAGACCAAATCCTAGTAGATTGGTTCACAAAGTCTCTTCTATTGCCCATTGCTATAGATACCGCCATGTCAGGCATTGCTACCGAGGAGCAAGTGGTTATTCGTGCCCAATATTTAGATCTGGTATATTCCCAATATAACATACTATATGATATGATCCCTCATTCTACTCGACCATCGAATGATCTGACAAAACCAACCCTAGGAGTCCATGCTGATGGCATAGTCGGTTCCATAAAACTACATTCTGCCACACAATCATAGGTTGATACCATTACCAACTCCTCTCGCTCTCCTACACAAACCTCCTAGGTGAATTTGGTTCAATTCAATTCATCTCAACCATCAGGAGGAAAGAAGATAAACAAGGCTAAATACAAAAAATATTCTAATCAACAGGAGAGTCCCAACACCGAAGACCCCAATGTTGGGGGAAAAAGAAAGGCCAAATTTCCTTGCATGGAATGTAAGGAAGACCACTTCACCAAATATTGTCCTCACCTTGCTGAGGTCCATAAATATATCGAGAGAGGGGGATCTCCTTCACAACCAACGGTATTAACCAATCCTTCCCCCCAACAACAAAAAATTATCATTCAAGTTACTGCACCCCCACCATGGGGCAATGCAAAGTCCTCAACTGCAAATTTCATGATAGTTAAATCAACGATGACATTAAACACCAGAGACAATAAATATTACTCCACGGAAGGTAAAACATAATCAAAGGATCCTCCAGTGATTTTACCACCCAATGTACCTCTTGCATTTGAGAAACCAACTTTTGAACCTGCCATCTACCCTCCAAAAGGGGTACTTTGACGGACCACCTTTAATCCGAACGCTCGAGAAACCCAAATCTACAACATAGTGGAAGATCTTGCTGAGGCCCCATGTTCCATGTTGACACTTGAAGTACTGGACAATTTTCCTTCACAGTAGAAAGCCTTGCTCACAGCCATAGGGGGAATCGACACTTTGGAGTCTAACATTATTTCCTTTGACACCGAGCAAAGTGAGCCGCGTCTCTCACACCAAATAATATTGAAATTTATAGTTAAATGTTTGAATAAGAATATATTTCATACGGTGATTGATGAAGGAGATAACACTTGCATTACGACTTTGTTATGATGGAAATACATTGGTTCTCCACAGCTCACCAAATCTCCAACCATCCTAAAAGATTTTGATGGACATTCTTTCAAACCTTACGAAATTCTCCCTTCCTTACCCATCTAGCTTGGGGGAAAGATTTTCTCTATAGAATTCAAAGTGGTGGATTCCACACTCGACTATAATATTCTCTTGGGTTTCACTTTGTTCTACGCCATGTAGGATGTTTCATCCACTCTCTTTCTCATTATACAATTTCCTTATCAAGGGAAGATAGTTATCATCAACCAATTGGATTATTGCACACCTCACTTACGAAATAATCCTTGCACCAACATACCCTTCATAGGTGAGTCTTCCAGGGGGTATGAAAGCGTCTATGTAGGCATGTTTAAATATCCATTTCTTATGGGGATTTCCCCCCTTCCTGCACCTGACACTACCCATATTGCTCCTATCAACATGATTTGTTCATCTACCGGTGAATGCCTCAGGTTAGTTTATCCTTGGGTGGTACCTCATCCTAAGGATGATGAATCACACGGAGCATCTATCCCTTTGGCATCTGTTGATACCAGTCAACAACTCCACCCTCATGTGGAGTGTGATCAACATTCTCGCCATGTATGGGTGGTTGACTCTCTTAGTTCTCATGATTTCTTAGATATTGTGTTTCCTTCAAAATAGGCCACCTCAAAATTCATGGCTCCCATTGATAAGGTAATAGAGAATGAGAATAATCACATCTTCATCCCTGATTTGGAACTGATGAGAGTTAACACGATGAGTCGTGATTCGATACTAGGGGCATTTGTCTGGGCATCCAGTGAATTCCTGATCCGGATTTATTTTCGGCACGAAATGAGAGCGGAGATATAATAAAGAAATACACAGAGATATCGCAGATATTCAATGATGTAAAAGAAATGTATCAAATATGAAACCATAAACAAAGATATACAGTAATACATGATTTCTATTAATGAAAGAAATGTACAGAGACTGTAAAAATATAGAGTGAAAGACTCGCTAGAATGGTGGCAGTTTATCTCTGAGAAGAGATGTGATGGGTACTCACATTCGCAAGAAGATGATTACAATGAGGCTCTGAAGGCCTTTTTATAGTAAACAAGAATGCAAAAAACCCTATACATCTAAAAACCTAACCCTAGGAGATGAAGCACCAAAAGTCATGTGGGCCCCATTTGGGTAAGTTAGTACATCAACTTCCCGTGGTCGTAACTTTTGCATACGATCTTCGTTTTAGGCGTATGATATCCCATTGGAAAGGTATCATCGAGGAGATCCATTTTGGGGGCCCAATCATCCCTTTGATCATCATTTAGAAGCTTGATCCCAAAAAACCTTCATTTAGGCCCTCAAAATAGCCCTGAAAGTTAAAACTGCTAAAAATAGTAAATTGCAAAAATTGCCAGAAAACTGTTTTGAGATAGTTGGAGAAGGTGGGTGGCCACCAATTTCCACCTGGATAAATACTCCCTCCTTAGGAAGAAATTGTATCCATTGCGTTGAGTGCCCAGGGGAGAGGAAAAATCGTTTGCTGAATCTGAATCTTGGTGAGTTGCTTGCCTTGTTGGAGACATCGCGCTACTCGGTTTGTGGAAGGCTATCATGAGCATGTGGTTGGAATGGTTGGATATTTTTAACCAGTCTAGATACATGATATTATTTTGTGTAGAAGGAATATTTATACTTTTCTACAATCTTGTTGACCTACTTATGTTGGATAGAAGGTGCTTGGGTCGAGGTTGTAGTGGTTGTAGTATCCTTTTGTTCACCTTTTGAACAGATTGTGAAGAAGCTGAATTTTGTAGTATGAGATACTACCTTGATGCACTTTTTAGGTGGAACAATAGTCGGAACTACCTCTAGTATTTTGTAGAGATGACCCCCCAGAAAAATAATGACACTGCAGTGTCGAGACTCATAAACAACGTGGCGCTTCCACATATATGGTTGGCCCAAGAGAACATCACAGACATCTAGTGGGGAAACATCACAATAATACCTCATCCTTGAAGGGATGGATGCCGTATGACAATCGACACTACTGGATGACATGAATATATCGTCCTTGGTGAAGCCACCCATTGTTGTATGGCTGCAGGTGTGGTGTTGTTGACAATATCAACAATTTGATGAATTCTACTGAGATGAGGTTCTTTTGGCTTCCGCTATCAACAATAAAATGCAGCGGGGTCCCCTTCACCCACATCTATGAATGAAAAAGGTGCTCCCCCTCTTCAGGATTTGTTGGTTCTTCTGGTTGAATTGTCATGGTCGCGACAATAGCAATGGGGTCTGCATGGATGATCTGTCTTTTACTAGTATTTTCAAAATCAGATTCTGAATCAGGGATCGACTCCTTGTCTTTGATCTCGACCACCAATAAGTGTTTTGAGCGACATTAATCAGTGTTGTGCTAGGGGATTTTGTGGAAATCACACCATTTTCCAGTGTCCTTCTTTGTCTTCCCGTGACCCTTCTTTTCCTGTGGCTTGGACTGGTTTTCGGGAGACTGTTTGTTAGGGTTGTCGTTGGGGACATACATTGAAAAAATGATCAAGAGCAACCTACTCTGATACCACTTATCCGAGTTTATTTTTGGCACAAAATGAGAGTGGAGATATAATAAAGAAATGCACAAAGATATCGTAGATATTCAATAATGTAACAAAAATGTATCAGAGATGCAACCATAAACAAATATATACAATAATACATGATTTTTATTAATGAAATAAATGTATAGTGATTGTAAAAATATAGAGTGAAAGACTTGCTAGAATGGTGGCAGCTTATCTTTGAGAAGAGATGTGGTGGAAACTCACATTCACAAGAAGATGATTAAAATGAGGCTCTGAAGGCCTTTTTATAATAAATAGGAATGCCAAAAATCCTATACATCCAAAATCCTAACCCTAGAAGATGAAGTGCCAAAATTCATGTGGGTCCCGTTTGGTTAAGTTAGTACATCAACTTATCGGGGTCGTAACTTTTGCATACCATCTCCGTTTTAGGCCTATGATAGCCCGTTGGAAAGGTATCGTCAAGGAGATTATTTTGGGAGATCAATATTGGATTTATCCATCAATGAGAAGCTCGATCCTGAAAAACCTTCATTTAGGCCCTCAAAATGGCCCCATAAGTTAAAACTGCTAAAAATAGTAAATTGCCAAAATTGCCAGAAAATTGTTTTGAGCTAGTTGGAGAAGGTGGGTGGCCACCGATATCCACCTAGATCAATCCTCCCTCGTTAGGAAGCAATGGTATCCATTTTTTTGAGCACCTGGGGGAGAGGAAAAAGTGTTTGTTGAATCTGAATCTTGGTGAGCTGCTTGCCTTGCTGGAGACGTCGCATTGCTCGGTTTGTGGAAGGCTATCACGAGCATGTGGCTGGAAGGGTTGGATAATTTTAACCAGTCGGGTACATGAGATTATTTCTTGCAGAAGGAATCTTAACACTTTGCTACAATCTTGTCGACCTGCTTCTGTTGGATAGAAGGTGCTTAGGCCGAGGTTGTAGTGGTTGCAATATCCTTTTGTTTACCTTTTGAATAGATTGTGAAGAAGCTGACCTTTGTAGTATGATATACTACCTTGCGACAATTTTTAGGTGGAACAATAGTTGGAAATAACTCTGGTATTCTGTAGAGATGACCCCCCATAGAAACAATAAAACTACGGGGTTGAGACTCATAAAGAACATGGTGATTCCACATATATGGTTGGCCCAAGAGAACATCACCGAAATCCAGTGGGGAAACATCACATAATACCTCATGCTTGAAGGGCTGGATGCCATATGACAATCGACACTGCTGGCTGACATGAATATCTCATCCTTGGCGAAGCCACCTGATGTTGTATGGCTGCGGGTGTGGTGTTGTCGATAATCCAAACAATTTGATGACCTCTACTGAGATGAGGTTCTTCTAGATTCCTCTATCAACAATAAAATGCAGCGGGGTCCCCTTCACCCACATCTGTGAATTAAAAATGTGCTCCCCCTCTTTAGGATGTGTTGGTTCTTCTGCTTGAATTGTTGCGGTCGTGGCAATAGTAGTGGGGTCTACGTCGAGGATCTGTCTTTTACCAGTATTTTTAGAATTGGATTCTGAATCAGGGTTTGACTCCTTGTCTTTGATCTCAGCCACCAATGATTGTTTTGAGCGACATTCATCAGTGTTGTTCCAGGGGGTTTTGTGGAAATCACACCATTTTCCAGTGTCCTTCTTTGTCTTCCCGTGACCCTTCTTTTCCTGTGGCTTGGACTGGTTTTTAGAAGACTGTTTGTTAGGGTCGTCTTTTTCATACTTTGGTTGTTAAGGATTTACAGACCCGAACTCCCATTTGTTCCGGTGCTTAAATTTCTTCTTGATTTTAACATCATAGTGATAAGTATCACCGAGTGATGAGATATCGAGAAAATCCATTTCAGTTTGGATGTATCTATGCAGAGCCCCACAGTATTTCAGAACCAAATGTCATTTGGAGTCTTTGATACCTAGCTTGGAGCACGAGGTATGGAAGGTATTGGTGAAATCCAAAACTGCCTGGCCCCTCTTTTGCCGCAGTGTGGTCCATCTCATGTACTGGTCCTCATAGTTTCCAACAGGGTAATACTGTTCCTTTACCCCATCCACAAAAAAATCCCAAGTGGGCTCGGCCCCATATATTCCAGAATAATATTTGGAACTTTTCTTCTAGTAAGTTTCCCACCAATGTTTGACATGGGGGAGATATTTAAGGAGTGCGAAGGTGATCTTTTCCCTGTTAGAAAAATTATGAACAGTCAAATAAAATTCTAACAGATTTAACCATTTGTCTAGGGAATCCGCATCTATCTGACCTTCAAATATAGGAATATCAAAATTAACCTGTACCTTGAAAGAAGAGGTGATTCTAAAGTGGTTGTTTGATGAAGATGCGCCTGTTGCTATCAGCAGACATTGAAGGATGTGGGAAAAATTCTCCATCATTTCGTCCCTATGTCGCATGAGAGCTTGATCAAGCAACATATTTATAGGATCGTCTGCTCCATCGTTTTTATTTTCTTCCATCATGGAGGGTTTCTTGGGCCTGCAAGAGCGATTTTCTTCAAGAGATAAAATATCGAGACCCAACTTGCTATACTTGGACCTCTTCAGGGACATGCACTGAAAAAACGATCAAGAGCAACCTGCTCTAATACCACTGATCCAGATTTATTTTCAACACGAAATGAGAGAGAAGATATAATAAATAAATGTATAGAGATATTGCAGATATTCAATAATGTAACATAAATGTATCAGTGATGCAACCATAAACACAGATATTCAGTAATACACGATTTCTATTAATGAAATAAATGTATAGAGACTGTAAAAATACAGAGTGAAAGACTCGCTAGAATGGTGGCAGTTTATCTCCGAGAAGAGATGTGAAAAATACTCTTATTCACAAGAAGATTATTACAATGAGGCTCTAAAGGATATTTTACAATAAACAAGAATTCCAAAAACCTAACCCTAGGAGATGAAGCGCCAAAAGTCATGTGGGCCCCGTTTGGGTAAGTTAGTACATCAACTTCCCAGGGTCGTAACTTTTGCATACAATCTCCATTTTAGGTGTATGATAACCCTTTGGAAAGGTATCGTTGAGGAGATTCATTTTTGGGGCTCAATCATGCCTTCGACTAACATTGGGAAAATTGATCCCAAAAAACCCTCATTTAGTCTCTCAAAATGGCCCCAGAAGTTAAAACTCCTAAAGATAGTAAATTACCAAAATTGCCAGAAAACTGTTTTGAGCTAGCTGGAGAAGTTGGGTGGACACCGATATCCACTTGGATCAATCCTTCCTCCTTAGGAAATAATGGTCTCCATTGCGTTGAGTGCCCATGGGAGAGGAAAAAGCGTTTGTTGAATCTGAATCTTGGTGAGCTGCTTGCCTTGCTGAAGACGTCGCATTGCTTGGTTTGTGGAAAGCTATCATGAGCATGTGGCTGGAAGGGTTGGATATTTTTAACCAGTCTGGATACATGATATTATTTTATTCAGAAGTAATCTTTACACTTTTCTACAATCTTGTCGACCTGCTTCTGTTGGATATAAGGTGCTTGGGCCGAGGCTATAGTGGTTGCAGTATCCTTTTGTTCACCTTTTGAACAGATTGTGAAGAGGCTGAATTTTGTAGTATGAGATACTACCTTGTGGCACTTTTTAGGTGGAACAATAGTTGGAAATACCTCTAGTATTCTGTAGAGATAACTCCCCAGAGAAACAATGATACTGCGAGTGTTGTATGGCTGCAGGTGTGGTGTTGTCGACAATCCCAACAATTTGATGACCTTTATTGGGATGAGGTTCTTCTGGCTTACACTTTACATAATAAAATGTAGCAGGGTCCCCTTCACCCTTATCTATGAATGAAAAAGGCACTCCCCCTCTTCAGGATCTGTTGGTTCTTTTGGTTGAAGTTTTGTGGTCATGACAATAGAAGTTAGGTCTGCGCCGATGATCTGTCTTTTACTAGTATTTTCAGAATCAGATTCTGAATCAGGGTTCGACTACTTGTCTTTGAGCTCGTCCACCCAATAACTATTTTGAGAGACATTCATCTGTGTTGTGCAAGGGTCTTTTGTGGAAATCACACCATTTTTCGGTGTCCTTCTTTGTCTTCCCATGACCCTTCTTTTCCTGTGGCTTGGATTGGTTTTCAGGAGACTTTGATACCCAAATTGGTGCACAAGGTATGGAAGGTATTAGTGAAATTCATAACTTCTTGGCCCCTCTCTTGCCATAGTGTGGTCCATCTCATTTACTGGTCCTCATAGTTTCCAACAGGGTAATATTGTTCCTTTACCGCATCCATAAAAAAATCCCAAGTGGGCTCGACCCCATATATTCCAGAATCTTCTGTGGAAATTTTCTCCCAGTAAGTTTTCCACCAATTTTTGACATGGGGGAGATCTTTAAGGAGTGCGAAGGTGATATTTTCCTTGTTGGAAAAATTATGAACAGAGAAATAACCTTCTAACATATTTAACCATTTGTCTAGGGCATCCGCATCTATTTGACCTTCAAATACAGGAATATCAAAATTAACCTGTACCTTGAAAGGAGAGTTGCTTCCAAGGTGGTTGTTTTATGAATATGTGCCTGTTTCTATCGGTAGGTGTTGAAGGATGTGGGAAAAATTCTCCATCATTTCGTCCCTCTGTCGCGTGAGAGCTTTCTCAAGAAACATATTTATAGGATCTTCTACTCAGTCATTTTATTTTCTTCTGACATGAAAGGTTTCTTGGGCGTGTGAGAGAGATTGTATTCAAGAGAGACAAGCTCGAGACCCAACTTGCAATACTTGGACCTCGTCGGGGACATGCGCTAAAAAAACGATCAAGAGTAACCTGCTCTGATACCAGTGATCCAGATTTATTTGCGGCATGCAATGAGAGCGGAGATATAATAAAGAAATGCACAGAGATATCACACATATTCAATAATATAACAAAAATGTATCAGAGATGCAACCATAAACATAGATATATAGTAATACATAATTTCTATTAATGAAAGAAATGTACAGAGACTGTAAAAATACAGAGTGAAAGACTCACTAGAATGGTGGCAACTTATCTCTGAGAAGAGATGGGACGGCTACTCACATTTGTAAGAAGATGATTACAAAGAGGCTCTGAAGGAATTTTTACAATAAAAAGGAATTCCAAAAACCCTAGATATTCAAAAACCTAACCCTAGGATATGAAGCACCAAAAGGCACGTGGGCCCCGTTTGGGTAAGTTAGTACATCAACTTCCATGTGTCGTAACTTTTGCATGCGATCTCTGTTTTAGGCATATGATAGCCTGTTGGAAACGTATCACCGAGGAGATTCATTTTGGGGGATCAATCATGCATTCAACTATCATTGTGAAGCTTKATCTTGAAAAACCTTCATTTAGGCCCTCAAAATGCCCCAGAAGTTAAAACTGCTAAAAATAGTAAATTGCCAAAATTGCCAGAAAACTGTTTTGATTTAGTTGGATAATGTGGGTGGTCACTGATATCCACCTGGATCAATCCTCCCTCCTTAGGAAGCAATGGTCTCCATTGCGTTGAATGCCCGGGGGAGAGGAAACATTGTTTGTTGAATTTGAATCTTGGTGAGTTGCTTGCCTTGCTGGAGACGTCGCACTGCTCGGTTTGTGGAAGGCTATCATGAACATGTGGCTGGAAGGGTTGGATATTTTTAACCAATCTGTATACATGAGATTAATCTTTGCAGAAGGAATATTTACACTTTTCTACAATCTTGTCGATGTGCTTCTATTGGATAGAAGGTGCTTGAGCCGAGGCTGTAGTGGTTGCAATATCCTTTTGTTCACCTTTTGAACAGACTGTGAAGAAGATGAATTTTGTAGTATGAGATACTACCTTGCGACACTTTTTAGGTGGAACAATGCGAGGTCGAGACTCATAAACAACGTGGCGCTTCCACATATATGGTTGGCCCAAGAGAACATCACATGAGACATCCAGTGGGGAAACATCACATAATACCTCATCCTTGAAGGGATGGCTCAATCAAGCCTTTTTCTATCATTGAGAAGCTGAATCCCGAAAAACCTTTATTTAGGCCCTGGAAGTTAAAACTACTAAAAATACTAAATTGCCAAAATTGCCAGAAAATTGTTTTGAGCTAGTTGGAGAAGGTGGGTGGCCACCGATATCCACCTGGATCAATCCTCCCTCCTTAGGAATCAATGATATCCATTGCATTGAGTGCCCGGGGGAGAGGAAAAAGCATTTGCTAAATCATAATCTTTGTGAGCTACTTGCCTTGGTGGAGACGTCGCGTTGCTCGGTTTGTGGAAGGAAATCACATGGATGTGGCTAGAAGGGTTGGATATTTTTAACAAGTCTGGATACATGATATTATGTGGTGCAGAAGGAATCTTTACACTTTGCTACAATCTTGTCGACCTTCTTGTGTTGGATAGAAGGTGCTTGGGTCGAGGCTGTAGTGGTTGTAATATCCTTTTGTTCACCTTTTAAACATATTGTGAAGAAGATGAATTGTGTAGTATGAGATACTACCTTAAGGCACTTTGTAGGTGAAATAATAATCGGAACTACCTCTGGTATTCTGTAGACATGACCTTCGAGAGAAACAATGACACTGCGGGTTCGAGACTCATAAACATCATGGCACTTCCACATATATGGTTGGCCCAAGAGAAAATCACAGACATCCAGTGGGGAAACATCACATAATACCTCATCCTTGAATGGTTGGGTGCTGTATGACAATCGAAATAGTTGGCTAACATGAATATCTCATCCTTGGCAAAGCCAACCGATGTTGTATGGATGCGGGTGTGGTGTTGTTGATAATCCCAACAATTTGATTATTTGTACTAAGATGAGTTTCTTCTGGCTTCCACTATAAAAAATAAAATGCAGCGGGGTCCCCTTCACCCACATCTGTGAATGAAAAAGATGCTCCCCCTCTTCAGGATCTGTTGGTTCTTCTGGTTGAATTGTTGCAGTCGCTACAATAGTAGTGGGGTTTGCGTCAATGATATGTCTTTTACCTGTATTTTCAGAATCAGATTCTGAATTAGGGTTAGGCTCCTTGTCTTGATCTCAGCCACCAATGACTATTTTGAGTGACATTCGTCGGTGTTGTTCCAGGGGAATTTGTGGAAACTGAACTATTTTTTGGTGTCCTTCTTTGTCTTCCCATGACCCTTCTTTTCCTGTGGCTTGGACTGGTTTTAGGGAGAATGTTTGTTATGGATGTCTTTTTCATACTTTGGTTGTTGTAGATTTACAGACCCAAACTCCTGTTTGTTCTGGTGCTTAAATTTTTTCTCTATTTTAACAACATATCGATAAGCATCACCGAGTGATGAGATATCCAGAAAATCCATTTCAATTTGGATGTATCTGTGTAGAACTCCACGGTATTTCAAAACCAAATGTAATTTGAAATATTTGATACCCATCTTGGTGCGCAAGGTATGGAAGGTATCGATGAAATCTGGAACTTCTTGGCCCCTCTCTTGTCGCAGTGTGGTCCATCTCATGTATTGTTCCTCATAGTTTCTAATAGGGTAATACTCTTCCTTTACCGCATCCACAAAAAAATCTCAAGTGGGCTTAGCCCCATATATTCCTGAAGCCTCTGTGGAACTTTGCTCCCAGTAAGTTTCCCACCAATGTTTGACATGGGAGAGATATTTAAGGAGTGAGAAGGTGATATTTTCCCTATCGTAAAAATTATGAACAGATAAATAACCTTCTAATAGATTTAACCATTTGTCTAGGGCATCCGCATCTATCTGACCTTCAAATACGGAAATATAAAAATTAACCTGTGCCTTGAAAGGAGAGGTACTTCCAAAGTGGTTGTTTGATTAAGATGCACCTGTTGCTATCGGTAGGTGTTGAAGGATGCGGGAAAAATTCTCCATCATTTCATCCCTATGTTGCATGAGAGCTTGCTCAAGCAATAGATTTATAGGATCGTCTGCTCCCTTGTTTTTATTTTCTTCCACCATGGAGGGTTTCTTGGGCATGAGAGAGTGATTTTCTTTAAGAGAGACAATATCGAGACCCAACTTTCTATACTTATACCTCGTCGGGGATATGCACTGAAAAAAAGATCAAGAGCAACCTGCTCTGATACCATTGATCCAGATTTATTTTCTGCACAAAATGAGAGTGGAGATATAATAAAGAAATGCATAGAGATATCACAGATATTCAATAATGTAACATAAATGTATCATAGATGCAACCTTAAAAACATATATATAGTAATACACGATTTCTATTAATGAAATAAATGTACATAGACTATAAAAATAGAGAGTGAAAGACTCGCTAGAATGGTGGCATCTTATCTCTGAGAAGAGATGTGACGGCTACTCGCATTCACAGAAATATGATTACAATGAGGCTATGAAGGCATTTTGATAATAAACAGGAATTCCAAAAACCCTATACATCAAAAAACCTAACCCTAGGAGATGAAGCGCCAAAAGTCATGTGGGCCCCGTTTGGGTAAGTTAGTACATCAACTTCCCGGGGTCGTAACGTTTGCATACGATCTCCGTTTAAGGCGTATGATAGCCCATTGGGAAGGTATCATTGAGGAGAATCATTTTGGGGGATCAATCACGGATCTAAATTTTATTAAGAATCTCTATCCCTAAAAACCTTCATTTAGGCCCTCAAAATGGCCCTGGAAGTTAAAACTGCTAAAAATAGTAAATTGCCAAAATTGCCAAAAAACTGTATTGAGCCAGTTGGATAAGGTGGGTGGCCACCGATATCCACCTGGATCAATCCTCCCTCCTTAATAAGAAATGATATCCATTGCGTTGAGTGCCTAGGGGAGAGGAAAAAGCGTTTGCTGAATCTGAATCTTGGTGAGCTGCTTGCCTTGCTGGAGACGTCGCGCTGCTCGGTTTGTGTAAGGATATCATAGGCATGTCACTGGAAGGGTTGGATATTTTTAACCAGTCTGAATGCATGAGATTATTTTATGTAGAAGGAATCTTTACTCTTTGCTACAATCTTGTCAACCTGCTTCTGTTGGATAGAAGGTGCTTGGGCCAAGGCTGTAGTGGTTGCAGTATCCTTTTGTTCACCTTTTGAACAGATCGTGAAGAAGATGAATTTTGTAGCATGAGATGCTACCTTGTGACACTTTTTAGGTGAAACAATAGTTGGAACTACCTCTGGTATTCTGTAGAGATGACCCCCCAGAGAAATAATGACATTGAGGGGTTGAGACTCATAAACAGTGTGGCTCTTCCACATATATGGTTTTCCCAAGAGAACATCACAGAAATCCAGTGGGGCAGCATCACATAATACCTCATCCTTGAAGGGATGGATGTCGTATGAAAATCGACACTGTTGGTTGACATGAAGATCTCGTCGTTGGTGAAGCCACCTGATGTTGTATGGCTGCAGGTGTGGTGTTGTCGACAATATCAACAATTTGATGACCTCTACTAAGATGAGGTTCTTCTGGCTTCCACTATCAACAATAAAATGTAGCGGGGTCACCTTCACCCACATCTCTGAATGAAAAAGGCACTCCCCCTCTTCAAGATCTATTGGTTCTTCTGGTTGAATTGTCATGGTCGCGATAATAGTAGTGGGGTTTGTGTCGATGATCTGTCTTTTACCAGTATTTTCATAATCATATTTTGAATCAGGGTTCGACTCCTTGTCTTTGATCTCGACCACCAAGGACTATTTTGAGAGACATTAATCAGTGTTGTGCCAGGGGATTTTGTGGAAATCTCACCATTTTTCGGTGTCCTTCTTTGTCTTCCCATGATCCTTCTTTTCCTGTGGCTTGGACTGGTTTTCGGGAGACTATTTGTTAGGGATATCTTTATCATACTTTGGTTGTTGCAGATTTACAGACCCGAACTCCCGTTTTTTCTGGTGCTTAAATTTTTACTCGATTTTAACAACATATCGATAAGCAACATCGAGTGATGAGATATCCAGAAAATCCATTTCAGTTTGGATGTATCTATGTAGAGCCCCATGGTATTTCAGAACCAAATGTCGTTCGGAGTCTTTGATACCCAATTTGGTGCGCAAGGTATAAAAGGCATTGGTGAACCCCAGAACTGCTTGGCCCCTCTCTGGTCGTAGTGTGGTCCATCTCATGTACTAGTCCTCATAGTTTCCAACAGGGTAATATTATTCCTTTACTGCATCCACAAAAAATTCCCAAGTGGGTTTGGCCCCATATATTCCAGAATCCTCTTTGGAACTTTGCTCCCAATTAGTTTCCCACCAATGTTTGACATGGGGGAGATCTTTAAGGAGTGAAAAGGTGTTTGGATTAACATCTGGTCACCACCATTGGTCATATGGTAAAGCTATTTGAAAGGGGAAGATTGTAATGCATTGCCTAAATTGCTAAGCCTGTGGTTCTACGCCATTGCTCATATGAAAATGGTTTGAAGGGATTCCCTCATACAAATTTCATTCGATAGAGAGTCACACCAGAACAATACAAAGAATCAATAAATGATCGAATATGGTATTTTGGTGAACCGAAAAAGTAATAGAAACATGAGTACAATTAAATGAGTCGATCCATGTCTATGATCAACTCATGACAAAAATGAACCGATACACAATCATGATTGAAAGAGAGTTAAATCATGAAAACACATGAATAATGAATAAAAATGAAAAATGATATTAATTAAAGTTTAGATTATCATTTTAAATGAAAAGGTACAATGGTTCAAATAAAGGGACACGATGTTTTAAATTTCACACCAGTTTGAAGATTATATAAATGAGAAAAAGTGGTGAGAAGAATGTGTCTCTTCACTTCAGAACAGAAGATCAAAAGATGAAGAAGATTCCAATAAGATATCAGAGGAAATAAAATGTGAATTACAGAGAAGATGAAATGTGGTGATGAGTTTCTTATGATATACCTCTGATCATAAGATAGAATTGATTCTATAATGGATCACTACTACTGGAGTTGAATAAACTCTAGTTGGATAGACTGGGTTCTATCAACAAGCTAGGTCTTGCGCCAAGCTGGGTCTTGGTTGAGAGTTGGTGCTCTCCAACGGGTTGGTGTTCCTTACTTCAGTTGGTGCTAAAACAATAGCTGGTGCTAAAGAAAATCATCTTTCACATATATTCATATTACTATGTTCATATCAATTATACAAAAGTTTATATAAACATCTGGTGCCTCTGTGTTCATTGTGATTATGATTTCATTGTTATTAATCTGTTCAATTATGTTTTAACTAGTAACTTGAAAGCATAAAAAGTTAGAATAGTTCACATACTAATTCACCCCCCCCCCCTAGTGTGGGCCATGTGTTCTTCAATTGGTATCAGAGAGAGGTTCCTTCAAACACAGTTTAAACACTGGAAGGTAGATCCTGAAGAAATGGGTGGACACATGGCTCTCTCCGCAATTGAAGCTCCTTTATTCGATGGAACAGATTATTCCAAATGGAGAGAAAATATGAAACAGTTTTTGAAGTCAAAAGTATCTGAGGTTTGGAATTCAGTAGTAAGCAAGCCCTGGGACTTAACTACATCAAATAATCTATCCAAAATTACAGTCCAAAGAAGAGAAAGGAAGAACAATGAAGTGGCATTGAAGATTCTTCTCAATGGATTATCATATACAGTCAAGGAAAGCATAGGACTATGCACATCCTCCAAGGACTTATGGCTGAAATTAGAAAAGATGTATCAAATAAAAAATAAAGACATAGAAAACATTCCTATCAAGGATGAAGATGAAGACTCGGCCATCAATAAAAGTAAGGACTCTCCACAATATTTCGACTTCAATAGCACTGATATTGAATCCTCCTATGCAAGCAAAGAAGAAGACTCATATACAATAACAAAATTTTATTTTAGCATCTATCCCATGGAAGAAGAAGAAGAAAAAATATCAAAGGCCAAATAAAAGGTTGATTGGAGTCTCTCTGAATACCTCTATCACCATAATGAATCAGACTATAGCTATCTTCATGACTACACTCAAGAATTCCTTGAAAAGAGTCAAAAACATGTCTTGAAAATAAAGGAAATGCTTAAGGATAATGATAAGATAATATATGAACAGGACAATCAGTTAGAAGAGAAAGAAGAGGAGATTGAGAAGCTGAAGAAATAAATTAGTCAAGTAAAATAAAAGGAGAAGGAAGATGATGAGCTTGGAAATCATAAGCATATCCTAGAAATAAAAGAAAAGCTCAAATACAATAAATAAATCATATCTGAGAAAAATATTCAGTTAGAAAACAAAGAAGATGATATCAAAAGATTGAAAACAAAAGTTGTTGATCTAACAAAAGAAAATGAAGAGAAAATCAACACACTGAAAAATGAAATCAGTCAATCAAAAGAAGAAAAGAAGGAAGATGATGTCTCAAGAAAAAACATTGCATATCTAAAGGAACTAAGGGGAAACTATGTCAATCTTAAAATCCAACTTGAAGAAGCCAAAAGGAGAGAAGTGGTGGTAAGGAATCAGTTGGAAAAAAAGGAAGAATGTTGTCATGAGCTGGAAGCAGAAGTTGTGAATCTTAGAAAGAAGTTTGAGAATTTAGACACCCAAAACAAGTTCTTGAACAAATCCATGACCCTGGATGAGATCTTGGATAGTCAGAGATCACCAAATGACAAATATGACCTTGGATACAATAAGGAAGAGATCGGTACTCCTAAAAAATCTGATGCAGGTCCTTCATTTTTAAAAGGTGAAAACATGTCTGACATAAGTCCTTCATTTGCAAAAGATGAAGACAGGTCTGACACAACTCCTTCATTTGCAGAAAGTGAAAGCAGGTATGACTCAGGCTCTCCATGTTCAAGAAATACAAGCAACACTACAACATTTATAAGATCATATCATGGAAGACATCCAAAAGCTATTTATAAACCTTAAAGCAAGTTCAGAAGAGAGACACCTTCATGGATGAATTAAAGAATCTATGAGAGTACCTTTAACGGTTATTGTTTTTCTTGTAATGAATATGTTCATAAAGCCTTGGATTGTAAGCATCTTGGAAGAAAACAAGTTGGTAGGTTCAACAACAGTATAATATGTTGGAACTACAATCACATTGGACATATTGCTACACAGTGTTACACTATGAGATGTTATAGTTTTGGTGGATATGGCCACAAAGCCTATAATTGTTGGAACTCAAGAAAACAGTCAATGAGAAATGCATCATACAGGATGAAAAAAGGAGTAAATGAAACATGGAAGAAAAAAGAAACTGCAAATATAGATGATCAGAGAACAAAGTTCAAGAAACCAGGACACTCACAAAAGTGGATAGCCAAGACTGAAAAAGTGAGCAGGAGTGAAGTTGATTGTTGCAAAAGAATGTTAGTCACGTGACAAACATAGTATGAAGTTGTCTCAGACAACTTTAGAGCAATGTACAATATATATAATAATAATAATAAAAAGAGAGTCATATTGGATAAAAACAAAGACATTTGGTTAGAGACTGATGAGAATTAGTGGGAAAATCCAAGAGTTGTTTGAATAATAAGATTTACAGTTGCGTAGTGTTCCAGTAAAACAACAACTTTCTGATGGACAAAATGATGTACATTACATCCTACAGAATAACAAGAGGAAAAACCCTGGCAGAAAAAGCTACCCTTTTAGAAACAAAGGGGGAGAACAGTCAGTAAAACTTCAAGGGAACTTTTGGGTAGTAAATAAGAAAGTAATTAGATTAAATCTTGAAAACACTCGATCACTAAAAAAATTTGTATCAAAAAAGGATACTCATTTTGAAAACACAAAAATCCCAATCAACTAAGATAACAAGTTAGTAAATTAACAGGGAAGAAACCCTGTCAGGAAGAGATACACTTTCAGAAACAAAGGTGGAGATTAGTCAGAAGCAGAGAAAAAKCATATACAAGGGGAGTCATTCAGCTATGACAAGTAAAACATGTTTGTAGGAAGAATTACCCAAGTTCAGTCTGGTCAATAACATAYATAGCTTTACCATATAAGAAAAAACCCTTAAGCAGAGATGTATTTGAATATCTCAAGCAAAAATTGGGAGTAATCCTTCTTCCTACCTAAATATCTCAAGAAAGTAATGCATCAATYGACACCTATTCAAGGGGAGATAGCAATTAACAACAGAAKGAGTCATTCAGTTATGACAAAAAAAGGTTGATTGTAGGAGGAGTTATCAGTGGTTAGATAAGTAATTATACTGACATATCACAGGAGAAGAAACCCTTTKCCATTGATGTCAAAGGGGGAGAGAAAATTCATAAAAGGAAAACTTCATAAAAGGAAAGCATCATCACAAGGGGAGTTTTGTATATGAAGTTAGTGTGTTTCCCTCAATGAAAAAGGGGGAGATTGTTGGATATATTGTCATTGATGTCAACAGTCGATCTGATGATCTGTTGTTAAATGACATATGATATTTTCATTGATGTCAACATTATATCAGTCAACATAAGATGTCAAACATTATGAAGAGAAGGAAAAGCGCAAGCTCGGGAGGAGGAGCAAATAGGATGAGCGAACAGTATGAAGATCAAAGATCAGAAGGAAGAGCACATTACACATTATATCAGGTAGCTAAAAAAATTTGTGATTATTGTTGATCACGATAGGATCAACAATCTTATGATAAAAGCTCAGGAGGGTTAGCAAACACAAAGATCAAAGCTCCGGAGAACTAGCGACTGAATTTATAAATCTCAGGAGAGTTAGCGAATGAAGAGCCTCAACAATCATCTGATCAGAGTGAAGAAACCTCAACACTCATCTGATCAAAAGATTGACCATGTTGATGATCTAAGTATTACAGACATCGTTCATGTGAGTGACCGTGGACTTGAGGACCAGTGAAATATCTTGACCATCGAATCATCTCAACGTGTAAGGATAGGATAATCGAGAGTTCCCGATACAAGAAATCCCGACGCGATTGGAGGTAAACCCCAAGGTTTGGCTGGAGGTCATATCGATGGAAGTTAAGGAATGGATCTAGCAAGCGCTAGGCCCCTGTCATTATTTCTAAGGTCGGGAGAGTTGGGGAGACTCACATGCAAAGTACCGATACATGAAATCGCAAAATTCCTTTTGGCTAAGTTAGTGGTCACAACAGTGGTCACGTAAGGGAAGGGCGTAGCCAAAGATATTGATTAGCCAATTACCTGTCAACAATCGAATTAAACCTGACTCCCGTTAGCTATTAGATCATGTTAAAGTGGAAGGACATGATAAGCTACAAGAGTTGCATTGTAGACGGATTGAGTCGTCGATCCTAGATCCTGATCGAACGAACATCCTTCACTACGAGTCTAAATATGTGAGGAACTTACGCTCCGGTCTATTTTAAATACTCGGAGCCCGAAGTTTCGATGAAATCTGGACCGTTGAATCATAGACAGATCTCAGGCCATCGATCTAAGATACCCTTCAGATACTATTCTGACCGTTGGATCAAGGAAATGAACATGTGTCACATTGAGAGATCTATGTCAATGTTAGAAAGAAACTATGAGGATCCATGTCAGCAAGAGTATGTCAACATTGACACGTGGTGCAACCAGACACTGACAAGTGTCAAGTTGATTCGGCATTTTAGGTACGTGAAAATCATGAATATGAGTGACACGTGGCAGCTACTCAGCTCCGAAAATGTCGTCAAGTGACATAAGCATTTACGTCACCGTGAGAGCTTTGTTTCGGTAGTTTTTATCACCGCACTCGCGCAATGTCTCAAAGTCCCAAAAGTCAGAGACCCGAAGTGGACACGAGACATCTGATATGAAAGATCACTTTGGGAGTATTCCTAATCATCGATCTACCTCAGTGGAAGGATAGTGTAAGTGGAAACATTAACCAACAGCAAGCGGTCTCCATCGTTGTTAAATCACACAACAGGTGATCACTCCGGAGGAAAATTGAGTAGTGTTTATTCGAAACCTCTGAAGTCCCGAATGCTGAAGTCCCGAAACGGAAATAAGTCATTCGATTTGAAAGATCGCTTCGAGAGTGTTCTCAACCGTTGATCATAGAACAACGAAAGTTGAGGCCTGAGAATTCCAAAGCTCGAAGACGTGAAAGGATATCAACCGTTGATCCAAATATGGACACTCGTCATTCATTTGTCAGCTCCGAAAGAATAACATATGGAGGAAAGAAGGTGTTGAGATCTGAAATCTCCGAAGTCCGAAGACCTGGAGTAAATGGTGGCCATCCATCCCAACGCATGATTAAGTCATAGCCGCTGAATTTAACAGTGAAAGGAAGAGAGTTTTCAACCGTTGATATGTCTCCGCTAAATAAACATGAACCGTATGATCGTTTCAGAGGTATCGTAATCGGGAGATTTGAAATGTTGGAAGTCACGAAGACCCGAAGGTCAAAGTGCCAAAATTTCGTCAGTCGTTCATCTCGTCAAAAGATTGATTAGTAACCATTGATTTAATAAAGTGCTCAAGCACTCATTTGGCTTAGCATCTAGTCACCGCCATTGGTCATATGGTAAAGAGATTTGAAAGGGGCGGATTGTAATGTGTCACCTAAATTGTTAAGCTTGTGGTTCTATGCCATTGGTCATATGAAAATGGTTTGAAGGGAGCACCTCATACAAATTTCATTTGACAGAGAGTCACACCAGAACAATACAGAGAATCGATAAAAGATTGAATATGGTCTGTTGGTGAACCGAGAATGAGGCAGAAACATGAGTACGATTTAATTAGTAGATCCATGTATGTGATCAACTCATGAAAAAAATGAATCGATACACAGTCATGATTAAAAGAGAGTTAAATCATGAAAAAACATGAATAATGAATAAAAAGGAAAAATGATATTAATTAAAGTTTAGATTATCATTTTAAATGAAAAGGTACAATGGTCCAAATAAAGGGACACAATTTTTTAAATTTCACACCAGTTTGAAGATTATATAAACGAGAAAAAGTGGTGAGAAGAATGTGTCTCTGCACTTCAGAACATAATATCAAAAGCTGAAGCAGATTCCAAGAAGATATCAAAGGAAAGAAAATGTGAATTACAGAGAAGATGAAATGCGGTGATGAGTGTCTTGTGATATACCTCTAATCATAAAATCAAATTGATTCTATAATGGATCACTACCACTGGAGTTGAATAAACTTTAATTGGATAGACTAGGTTCTATCGAAAAACGGGGTCTTGTAACAAGCTGGGTCTTTGTTGGGCCACAACAACTACCCCTAAATTTTTACAAAATTTAAAGGGCCCCCATTAGAGTCTTGATAATTATAATGAGCTACAGAATCAACCTTTTCAAATAGTTCCATACCTTGACTTGATTTGATACAAACTTAAGACATTCACTATAGTATGAGACATTCATTACAAGAGTATATGTCAAAATTTAGAAACAAGCATATAAATCTCAATTTAAACAAAAACGTTAATTTTTCTCAACTGTTTACTTTCGTTTAAATTATGATTATGTGTTCTTTCTTTTGCTCATTAG
>JASDQU010099865.1:439511-467316 GCA_032191745.1 Picea mariana
GTCAGTCTTCCATTCATTCCTTGCTTCTATTATCCAATCAAGTTCGATGATCGAGATAGCATAGAGAAAGGCCTCAACATCTTCATCCTTTCTTGAGAGTGCATCTGCCTCAACATTTTTCTTCCCCTTTTTATAGACGATTTCAAAATCATAACCCAATATCTTGGTTACCCATTTTTGTTGTTCTTCTGAAGATAGTCTTTGTTCCAAGAAGTAATTAAGACTATCATGATCTGTTTTGACCTTGAAGTGCCTACCTATTAGGTAAGGATGCCATTTCTTCAATGCATGTAGTATTGCCATTATTTCCTTCTCATAAATGGGCTTGTGTAAGTCCTTTCCCTTGAGTGGTCGACTTTCAAAATCCAAGGGCCTTCCTTCTTGCATTAGGACCGCACCAATTCCATTTCCCGAGGCATCACATTCCAAAATAAAGGTTTTTGTGAAGTCTGGAGTGGTCAAGACAAGAGATTTACACATCACCTCTTTAAGTTTTTCAAAATCTTTAGTTTCCTCAATGCATCTTTCTTAGTTAGTGTCATTAAAGGTGCTGTTATTCTTCCATAGTTTCGAACAAACTTACGGTAGTAACCTGTCAAACCCAAAAATCCTCTAAGATTCTTTAATGTTTTGGGAATCGGCCAGTCCATCATGGCCTTAATATTGTTAGGGTCTACCTTGACACCTTCATGAGATACAATATGACCCAAATACTCTACCTCCTTTACTCCAAAGAAACATTTGGGTGGTTTGGCATACAGTTGTTTCTCCTTTAGTAGTTGTAGCACCTTGTCAACATGTCACACATGATCCTCCCAAGACTTGCTATAGATTAGTATATCATCAAAAAATACTAACAAAAATTTTCTAAGGAAGGGCTTGAAAATGGAATTCATCAACCCTTGGAATGTGGAAGGTGCATTTGTAAGGCCAAAAGGCATGACCAAAAATTCATAATGGCCTTCATGAGTTCGGAATGCTGTTTTTGGGATATCTTCTTCCTTCTTTCTAATCTGATGATACCCTGAACGAAGATCCAATTTTGTAAAATAGATTGCTCCATGTAGTTCATCTAACAATTCATCAATGATAGGAATGGGAAACTTGTCTTTAATAGTGATCTTGTTGAGCTCTCTATAATTTGGACACATACGCCATGAGCTATCTTTCTTAAATACCATTACCACTAGTGCAGAGTAAGAACTTTGGCTAGGTCTAATAATGCCAACCACTAGTGCAGAGTAAAAACTTTGGCTAGGTCTAATAATGCCAACCTCTAACATTTCTTCAACCATGCGCTCAATTTCACTCTTCTGGGCGTAAGGGTATCTGTATGGCCTGATGTTATGAGGAACACTCCTAGGAATTAGGTGAATTTCATGATCATGATTTCGAGTGGATGGAAGACCTTTGGATTCGAATATCTTCAAATACTATGGAATTCTTATCAACGATCCTTTGGAGATCTTGAGGAATAGATGGCTTAGATGTTTGAACATCTAGTGAGCATAGTTGTGCAATAACGCCTTGATGCCCCTTTTTCAATAATTTTTTCATGCCATTAGAGCTTATCACCTTACCAGGTTTCCCTATGATACCTCTTAACTCAATTTCTTTCTCTTCCAATGAAAATTTCATGAAAAGTTCTTGAAAATTAAAAGCCACTATTCCTAATGATTATAACCATTAGATTCCTAGTACAACATCTGCACCACCCATGGGTATAGAAATCATTGGACTATTCATTACATATTCCCCCATAGTAAGATTGATCTTATTGCATTTTCCTGAGCAATTGATAGTTCCTCGATCTGCAATCATTAATTGAAACTCTAGCATTGGATATACAAAGCAATTGATATCTTTGGCTAATTTATAGTGAATGAAATTATGAGTATTGCCAGAATCAATTAGGACTATTACCTTTTTCTTTTTGATGTATCCTTCGATCTTGAGGGTTTGAGGAGTGCTAATTCGATCCAATGCATTACACGATATTGTGGGAGTCAACTCTTCAGACAAAATTTATTCTACGTTTTCATCTTGAGATGGTTCTTGTTCTTTTTCTTCTTCCTCTTCACAATCTATGTAGAATAATTTCTTCTCACCACACTTATGTCCCTTACTGTACTTGCTGTCACAATTAAAGCATAAACCTTTTGTTTTTCTTTCCTCCAATTGTTGAGGTGTTTTAATAGAAGGAGCATTGTTCTCTCTATAGATGTTATGATTGGTCCTTCTAGTAGCCATAGCCATATTTTTACTTTCAACATTTCTTTCCGCCTTAAATGCATTCTCCAATGATTTTGGTTCCCAAAGGGGAACCTCATGTTGAATTTTATCCTTTAAAGTTCCTATGAATACATCAATCAAGTGCTCATCTGGAATATTGGTTACCTTTATATTCAATCTTTGGAAGTTCTCAATGTGCTCGGTAACTGAACCCTTTTGCTTGAGATTTATCAATTGGGTAAAAAAGGTATTGCTCCTTGTATCCTCATATTGTGCTATCATTTCTTCCGTGAAAATTGTCCAAGTGATGATTGATTTGTGAGAACAAAGCCATCGATACCATACAAATTTATTAGGTTCTAAATATACAGAAACAATTCGTACCTTTTGTGTATGTGGCACATTATGGAGATCAAAGAACTGCTCCATCAGAAGTATCCATGTGATTGGGTACTTGCCATCAAACTTCCTAATATCAATTTTAGGAACGTGGTTGTTCTTCAAACCAAAGTTGGAGTTTCTCCATTCTTGATTCACCTTCCTTATGTCTTCATCATGAATTTCATGGGATGCATTTTCACTTTCAGGTGTCTTCTCTGTTACAAAATTTTTCAATACTTCCATGATCGCCCCTTTTAAACCATCCATCTTAGTATCCAACTTAGCTTCCATTGAATCCATCTTAGTATACAACTTAGCTTCCATTGAATCCATCTTATTTTGTAGTTCATTTATGTTCCTATGCATTTCTTCAACTTCATCAAGAGTCCAAGTAGGAATTTTTGGAGGCTTATTTGGTGTAGAAGTTCCCTTTTTCGATGGCATGTTGGCCAAGTATCACTTTTGAACCTTGATTTTGAAGTGGTTCTGCTAGACAATATTTATTCTATTGTATCTCCCAAGTTTCGACCCTTCTGGGTATGAAACTTTATTTTATGTAGTTCTCTGATATTTCTTCTCTGCAATGCCACAGGTCTGATCAAAATTGGATGTTCCAAGTGGAATTTATGGTAACTTCCCCACAACTTGCCAATTTTTGTCCTTTCCAGGAGATCTCACTTGTATAGCATGCCCCACACAAAATTTGATATAAAATTCTAAAACTCACACCAAAGATACTACATACTATCCATGATCCAATGAAACTAGTCCCACTCAATTTGGATACTCTAGGAAGAGGTTATGATTGTTTTACATGGAACACCTTCTTGAGACTAGTCAATAGGACTAGTCAGATACCCTATATTACACACGGTCTAGCTACAAATTTAAGATGACCTAGAATATCAAAGTTTTACCACAGATACCTTACCAATTTTTGTAAATAGCCTCCAGATTTCAGGATCTGAAACGTTACAAAAAAGTTTTTATAGTGAAAATTCCGCAATGACTCATTTCAGGATGATTCCAGAACCCTATCTTGTATAGGCTTTATCTCCGAACCTATAAGGCCCCAGGAGTTGAATTTTGAACCCAACGTACCTTGATCAGTATAATAAATATCCTCCAAGCTATTCCTTCTAAAACATTGCATAGAAAAAGTTATAGTGAAAATGCCAGGGTGTCTTAGATGTAGCAGTGAAACCCCAAGACCTTGAGCTCTGATACCATATGTTAAGAACCAAATATCAATATAGCATAGAAAAACATCAGAAAAAGTACTCAATGCCTTGAAAAAGAGATAATTTCAGATAATAAGCCTCTTCGAGGGGGAAACCTCCTTTTACCCCACTTAAATGTTCAAGTACAAGATGATTCAAAATGAAAATGTCTCCTTGGTATATATAGGAGACTAGGAGGTATAATTACAACTAATGGCCTAAAGCCCACATAAATAAAATAACATTACTAATATAATATGCCCCAATTAAGGGGTAATGAGCCAATATTAGGGCTTAACATGGATTTGTGGGGTTAGAGTGAGGGCCCAAAAGAACTATTTCAGTTCTGCAGATTAGGAGAAGAACAATCCTGTGCGGATCTTGGCCTGAGGGTAGGAGGTCTACATTAGTTTGGTATTAGAGTAGGTTTTCTATTATATCCTACAGAAGAAAAGAAGATGGGGATACTCTCAAGCATAGAGTGATCCATAATTTTTCCAGGTGGGCAGACAGAGGATGAATATGGCTACTAAAGGCCATGGGCATGGTCATAGGGAAGACCGCAAGCAGAAGAAAAATCCATAGATGGATCTGGAACTCACTGAGATAAGGGAGAGAATGGAAGAGCTTGCACTATGGGTGCAGCAGAACACAAAGACACATTGGGTGTATGAATGACCTTTGAGGAGGAAAGCAAAGTGGCCTATCAAGAAATTGTTGGCAAGAAGATCGCAAAGGTTGTTGAGGAGGTGACTGAGGTATGTGAAAAGCCTTAGGGCCCTAGAGGAGATGGTTCATGCCTGTGAACCAGAAGATGGGAGAAATCTCAGTGATGATGAATATATGGGATCGGTTGATCTCATAGACTGCCAAGTGGGCAATAGAAATTTCCCAATTTGCCAGATGGGAAGGGAAAAGGAGATGAGACAGTTTGAAAGTCTCGAGACCTCAGAAGTGAGTTCATGTCAGCAAGGAGTTTTGATGGAATTGGGATCAATTTATCTCATAGACTGCCAAGTGGGTGGGGTAGAAATACCATATTTCCAGGTGGGCAAGGGAGAGTATATGAGATTGACTGAAAGTCTCATGAACTTAGGGATGATTTTTGATCAGCGAGAGGAACTGACAAAGAAGATGAGCTCAAAGGGGAGTTCATATCAGCAAGGACAGCTGATAAGGAAGGAAGATCATAAGAGAATTCTTATGATTGGAGGGATAAGAGTATTCCTGCCACATAGCCCAGTTGAGGCCAGAGAATGTGTTGCAGATGTAGCAACAGAAGAAGGAAAACCAACAGAAAATGTCACGAAAGAAGAATTGGGGCAGACATCAGGAGATATCCTAGCAGAAGGAGAAGAAGAAGAGAATTCAGTAGAAATGCTCAAAATTTTAAGTCAAGAGGTTGAACATGGGATAACTACTGCACTGTAGCAGAAGAAGAACATGCAGATAAGATGCTCACTCCATGGGAGATGGAGTTGGAGATTGTAGAGGATTGGTTGAACCATCCAGAGCCAGTAGATGACTTCCACGAGGAGACGGTCATGCAGATGATAGTAGGGGAGAATTCTGAGTAATCGCTCAAATTTTTTAGCCAGGGTGATGAACAGATGATGACTATAATGTCGAGGAATGCAGGAGAAGATGAAGAAAAATCCCAGTATAGAGAGTAGCTGGAGGAAGTTGGAGCTAAACCAACAGAAGAAATGGTAGAAGCAAGTCTGTCAGAGAAGGTGACTGAACAAAAGATCAGTCAAGAAGATAATACTGCAGAACTGAATTTTGTAGCAGAGTGGCAAATTAATGCCACAAGACAGGAAAAAGATGGCATGGGAGGTCTAGTTGATCTACCCATATGTAGGGAAGAAGTGCAGTGGAGCATGCTGCAAAAGGAGAGCTATCCTTGGGAGTAGTTGGACGAGATAATTGAGGAGATCATAAGGTTGATGATCAAATCAACATAAGTGGTCAGCAAATTGAATATGAGAAGATGAGAACCTGCCATAGTAGTAGGGAAATAGAAGCAACAGCAACAGCAAGGTGATGGAGCAGATGGACAACTCCAAAAAAGTGTTTGGGATCTAGGTGGATTTCAGCAGCCATGCTGGAATCTCATGAGCAGGAGCTCATGAATTTTTCACAGTAGAGTATGATGTAGGAGCATCACTCCAACCTAGCTATGTGCCAGCTAGCCAGCACATCAAGCGCGCATTCAATGTAAGGAGAGAGGTGCAACCGTCTCATTTTTCAAATTTGAAAATTGTATTAAATGTTGTAAGGCCGAAGAGCCAAAAGCCATGCATGTGCACAGGCTTTAGATAAAGGTTTTCTTAAATGGTTGTAAGGCTAAGATATAGATCCAATTCATACTAGACAACCATTCAATGTAATTGAATGTAAATTAATGAGAGTTGGTGAGGATGGAGGGAAGAGCTCGAGGAGCCCCTCTTTGTATCTAGATTTAGTTCGGAGAGAGTAGAGAGAATAATAGAGAGAATAGGTTGGATAGGAGAGGAGATCTGAGACTTTGTTGTAGTCCGAGCTCGAACACATTATGATCAAGCATTCTTGATTAATACAAATAGAGTAGTTTTTCCTGCATGTTGTTGTTCATGTGTTTATGAGTTCATGAATGAATGTCTCTATGTGTTGATGATATGGTGTAGATGTATGTTAGATGTGCATTTGCAAGGATATATAGATTTCCCTATCTATTGAGTTCTTTGATTTTCAGGTTTGGGTTCTTTATGGTTTCATGCAAGAGTGCATGACAGAGTACTGCGGTCTCTGAAAACCAGTGCAGGAGTGCACTTCTGAATTCTACAGAATTTTAGACAAAGACGTGCCAGGAGGGCACACTAAAGGAAGTCATTGACTCAAGAAGGAAGCCTCAAGGTTGTTGAACACCTTGAGGTAAGACTGTGCAGAGGAATGCATAGAGATAACAGAATCACTGAAGGTTTTGTAGAGATCTTCCAGGAGGGAATCAAGTGAGTGCAAGGAGTGCACAAGAGGAGCTCTATTTCAAGTTTAGGGAAGACAAAACGTCTGAAGTTTTATGAAACTTTGCCAGGAGGGCATTGAGCAGTTGCATAGAGTGCACAGAAGGACTCTTTTTGAGTTCTGAGATAAGAGAAGTGTCAAGGAGAGACACTTATAGAGTTACTAAATACTCTATTAAGCTCAAAAAGGAGGACTTGAGCAGAAGGTCGTCAGGAGGACACTAGATTTCCCTTTGAGGACATAGAAGGGTGAATCCCTTAGAGGCTTGGGTAAATAAAGCTCAGGACGGATAGCACAGTTGTGTGCGGGGACCTTGCAAGGAGTGTAGAGGTCACGAAACCTTTTGAGGTTTCAGAGTGAACAAATCTCAGGAGGGATAGCATTCCTAGAATGCAAGCGATATCCAAGAGAATTGAGCTCGTAGAGGAAGCAAAGGTTGAGGCCTTTGAAACTTCAGAAAATATTCCAAGGTAAAGGAAGAAGGCCATGCTCAAGGTAGAGCACAACTATCATTAGACCAGCTAGACAGGTGAGATCTAAACCATCGAGTTTCACATCCAGACAACAGGAGGAGAGAACAACAGGAAGAGAAATATATCTAGGACATCAGATCTAGTGCAAAGGAATGATAGCCATTGGATCTGGAGGAAGGCGCATGGAGTTTAACCTCTAGGAGGTCGCATAGGAGAAAGAGTTGAAACAGACGGTGGAGACGCTTCGTGGAGAAGTGTGAAATCCTTTGGACCACCGGATCTGATAGATTTATGAGAAGGTTAAGGCTGAATGTCTTTTCTGCATTTCAATATTTCGGGGTTCGGTATTTCAGAAATCCCGATGACAAGGAGTTGGGGCATTTTTCATTGAAAACCTCGAAGTTGCGAAATGCGACATGTCCTTGGAGCAGGGTTGTGGTCACGAAGGAAGTAGCCATTTCGGAGTTCGACATTTCCGCATTTAGGGGTTTGGGAGATCGAAGGACCAAGAACCGTCTACAACCATAATTGTGGGATTGTGAATTTTGAAATCCTGAAAAGTGGACTGTGGTCGGGTAGATTTTGTCATTTCGGAACCCAGGTGGTCGAGAGGCCAGGAGTTGGGAGACATGGAGTCCTGACTCACGAAATTGCAAAGCCCCGAAAGCATGAGCCAGAGTTGTTGAACCCATTTCAACATTTCAGCATTTCGGTGTTCGGGAAGCAGAGGAGGTGAGATTTTGGAGTCACTGCATCGTGAACTCCCAGTTCATAAATTCCCAAAAAGATCTGAGCCCATTTCGACACTGAGCCATTTCAGGAATTCGGGGAATGGAGTGACCAATGGTTTGGGCTGCTGCATTTCAAACTCTTGGTTACTGAAATCCTGATATAGCCACAACGTCCTGGTTGTGTGGAGGTGAAACTCACGCCTAGTGCTTGTTCGCATAGGTGGGGTTTCCGAAGGAGCTGTGGATCAGATTCTTGGGGTTCTAGTGAGGGTCGAAAGAACTATTTCAATTCTCTAGATTCAGAGAAGAATACTCCTGTGTGGATCTTGGCCTAAGGGTAGGAGGTATGCATCAGTTTGGTATCAGAGCAAGTTTTCTCTTGTATCCTGCAGGCAAAAGGAAGATGGGGATACTCTCAGGCATAGAGTGATCCATAAGTTTTCCAGGTGGGCAGAAAGAGGATGGATATGGCTACTGAAGGACATGGGTATGTTTACAGGGAAGACCGCAAGTGGAAGAAAAATCCAGAGATGGATCTGGAACTCACTGAGATAAGGGCGAGAATGGAATAGCTTGCACTATGGGTGCAATAGAATGCAAAGACACATTGGGTGTATGAATGGCTTTTGAGGAGGAAAGCAAAGTGGCTAGTCAAGAAATTGTTGGCCAGAAGACAACAAAGGCTATTGAGGAGGTGGCCGAGGTATATGAAAATCCTTAGGGCCATAGAGGAGATGGTTCATGCCTGTGAACCAGAAGCTAGGAAAAATCCTAGTGACGATTAAAAGATGGGATCGACTGATCTCATAGACTGCCAAGTGGGCAGTAGAAAATTCACAATTTACCAGGTGGGTAGGGAAAAGGAGATTAGACTATTTGAAGGTCTCAGGAGATCAGAAGTGAGTTCATGTCAGCAAGGAGTGCTGATGGCTATGGGATCAATTTATCTCATAGACTGTCAGGTGGGCAGGGCAGAAATCCCATATTGCCAGGTGGGCAAGGGAGAGTAGATGAGATTGATTGAAAGTCTCATGAACTCAGGGATGAGTTTGGATCAGTGAGAGGAGCTGATAGAGAAGATGAGCTCAGAGGGGAGTTCATATCAGCAAGGAAAACTGATAGGGAAGGAAGATTATAAGAGAGTTATGATGATTGGAGGGATAAGAGTATTCTTGCCACATAGCCCAGTTGAGGCTAGAGAATGTGTTGCAGATGCAACAAAAGAAGAAGGAAAACTAGCATAAACTATCACAAAAGAAGAATTGGGGAAGATGATGCAGTGAGGTCGCAATGCATACCCTGTAGGGTCTCTGCACACACCTCCCGCTCTCAGGATCGATCAAAAATCCCCTTCTGCTGAGCTGAAGCAGATCTTTGGATTCCCTCGGTAATCACTGTTAAAAACCTGATCCACAGGTCCTTCGTTCACCCTTACAGTCTTCTGCACTTAACCGTGATCTTCCCCGACTCAATATTGGGTTTCGGGGTTTCGTGATCCCCTTTGTCTAGAGCTCCCATACTCTCGATTTCCTGATCTCCGATGAGCTCTTTGCCCAGCCTTAGCCCCTCCTGGCTATGCCCTGGTCCACCCAACCGTTCTCACAAGACTGTAGCCTTATATCTTTCCTTTCATCGGGGTTTCGAGCTTTTTAATTCCAAAATGCAATTTCCCTTTGGATCCGCAATCCTCTAATTCCCGACGCGCTCAAACTTCCACTAGTCCCTTGGGCTAGTCTTTTGGGTCCATACGACCTCCCTCTATATGGCCGTAGCCATACCTCCTCATCGAGGTTTCAGACTTTCCAATGTCCAAATGCACATGTCCTCAGGATTCACAATCTCTCAAATCTCGACGCGCTTTTTACACACTAGCTCTCCTGGCTAGGTTCCTGGCCAATATGATCGTTATCCCATGACCTCAGTCTTGTCCCCTTCATCGGGGTTTCGGGGTTTTCAATGCCACAATGCATTGGCTCATGAGACTCGCGATTCCTTGAATCTCGACTCTCCACTTCATTGACAGCTGGCCCCCACACAACAGAGCTTCCACTTCTATGATACGCTGACAACTAGCTCCCATAATGGCTCTTCCTTCCTTTCCGGGTTTCGAAGTTTCCAACGCCAAAACTCACATGTCCCCTGGACTCGTGATCCTTCGATTCCTGATATGCTTTGGCCTTAGCCCTTCCTGGCTATGCCCTGGTTCACGCGACCACCTTTCATATGACCGCAGTCATATATTCCTGTTGGGGTTTTGGGGTTTCTAATGCCGAAACAAGGATGTCCACGAGACTCGCGAAATGATGATCCCTGATTTGCCGATGGATGCCCTCCTTTCGGGCCTTCCCCTGATGGCTCTGATTTCTGCCACACATCCTCTCCAAATGGATGGTCCTAATTTCTCTGGGATTTTGAGACTTTTGATGTCCCGCTTCTTCCGACCTGAGGAACTCTGACATCCCGAGCGTTGATACGCTGACTCTCTGTGGATTTCTGACACCTGTCTCCCCAAATGGACGACTCAAATATCCCCGACGTTTCGAGACTTGAAGTGTCTCGACTTCCTCGACCTCGTGACTCCCGATATGTTGATGACTATTATCCTGATGGCTATGCCTCGTGCAACTCCTGTCTGATCCGACAACTATCGGCGATCCTGAGCCAGATCTAATGGCTCAGATCCATTCTCCTTCTCTGCGCTCCTCCAGCTTCTCCCTGGATGCGAACGCTAACGGTCCAGATCTAATTGCCTGTCGATCTGATGGTTGTTGTTGCTTCCTCCTAAGCTTTCACACCTTCTTCCCAGACTTGGAAGAATTTCTAAGGAACCAAAGGGCCTCGGCCTTTGTTCCATTTCCTCTATGGGATCTTTACTCTAAGCCTCATCGTGCACTCTTAAATGACGTTGTTCCTCTTGAGCTTTTACGCCTGAATCCTCTAAGGATTATTTGACTTTTTCATTCCTTGTAGAGCCCTCGCATGCACATGCAAGTGCTATCTCTCTGAGCTTCTGCAAACATTCAGACCTCTAAGGGATTTTTGTCTTTCTTCCCTTCTCCCTCACAAATAAAGAATATATTGGATGCCCTCCTGGCTATCCTTCTGCTCAAGCAACCTCTTGCTATGCCCTTCAGGGTGTTCAACAACCCTATGAAAATCCTTCAGTGGATTCTTCCTCTAAATTCCAAAACTCAAAGAGTTCTCTTCTCTTCCCTATGCCTATCTGCACATTGACTCAAATGCCCACCTAGCAGAGTGTCTTCTCCCAGAACTTTCAGTAGTTCTATACTTCCTCTCATGTGCACCTATGCACTTGCTCAATGCCCACTTGGCAGAGCTCTCAGAATCCTCAGTGATTCTGTCCCTTCTAAACTCACAGCAAAGTTATTCCTCTGTGCACTCCTTGCACCTGCTCAATGTCCACCTAGCAGAGCTCTACAGAACTCACAACAGAGTTTCTGTCTACAACTATGTCTCTCATACACAGCCTTACCTCCAAGGTATTCAACAACCTTGAGGTCTTCTTCTTCTGAGTTGTTGATCCCAATTCCTGTGCCACAACACGTCTTCGTCTGACCCCGTAGAGTTCAGAAGTGCATCAGTGCACCGGTATTCAGAGACCCCAGTACTCTGTCACACCCTCCTAGCATGAAACCTCAAAGACCTTCACCTGAAATCAAAACAACCTACAAATTCCTAACATACATCTACAACATATAATGGAACACTCACAGACATTCATTCAACACAAAATATGCAGGAAAAACTTCTCTTTGTATTAAATATGGAAAATGCCTGTAATTACAAGGTGTTCTCGAGCTCTCTCTAGCTCTTCTCAGACTTCTACTCATCTATCCTTCTTCCCCTACAACAACTATCCAAAAATGAGATATGAAAATCTCTTTTACCTGAGGGGGCTCTTCGAGCGCTTCCCTCCAACCTACCTACCCTATTCAATTACATTGAATGGGATGTCTAGTCCATAATCGTATCTATATCTCAGCCATACAAACATTAATGGTCGATCTTATCTACAGCCTGCACAAAGGCACGGCTTCCCAGATCAACAGCTTAAACATTAAAGTTACATTGAATTCAGATTTAAATGAGGCTGCACCTCTCTTCAACGCGCGATTCGAATTTGTGGATGTGGCTGGTTGGTTGGCTGGCTGACATGGAGAGATGCTCCTGCATCAGCAGACATCAGGAGATACCCCAGTAGAAGGAGAAGAAGAAGAGCATTCAGTAGAAATGCTCGAAATTTTCAGTCAAGAGGCTGAATAGGGGATAACTACAGCACTGGAAGCTGTAGTAGAAGAAGAACATGCAGATAAGATGCTCACTCCATGGGAGATTGACTTGAAGATGCTGGAGGATTGGTTGAACCATCTAGAGCCAGTAGATGACTGCCATGAGGAGACAGTCATGCATATGATAGTAGGGGAGAATTATGAGTAATTGCTCAGAAGTTTCAGCCAATGAGTTGAATAGATGATGACTATAATGTCGAGGCATGCAGCATAAGATGAAGCAAAATCCTAGTCTGGAGAGCAGTTAGAGGAAGTTGGAGCTGAACCAACAAAAGAAATGGTAGAAGAAAGTATGTCAGAGAAGGTGAATAAAAAACAGATCGGTCACAAAGATAAGACTGCAGAGTTGAATTTTACAGCAGAGTGGCAACTTAATGCCACAAGAGAGGAAGAAGATGGCATGGGAGGTCTAGTTGATCTACCCATTTGCAGGGAAGAAGTGAATTGGAGCAAGCTACAAAAGGAGAGCCAGCCTTGGGAGTAGCTGGATGAGATAATTGAGGAGATCATAAGGCTGATGATCAGATTAGTAGAAGTGGTCAGCAAAGTGAAGCTGAGTAGATGAGAACCTACCATAGCAGTAGGGCAGCAGAAGCAATAGTAGTAGCAAGGCGATGGAGCGGATGGACAGCTCCAAGGAATTGTTTGGGATCGAGGTGGATTTCGACAGCCTTGCTGGGAAGCTTATGAGTAGGAGCTCATGATTTTTTCACAGCAGAGGAGTATGATGCAGGAGCATTGCACCAACCCAACTACACGCCAGCTAGCCAACACATCAAGCGTGCATTCAATGGAAGGAGAGAGGCATAGCCCTCTTGTTTTTTAAATTTGAAAATCGTATTAAATGTTGTAAGACTGAAGAGCCAAAAGCCATGCATGTGCACATGATTTATATAAAGTTTGCCTTAAATGTTTGTAAGGCTGAGATCTAGATCCGATTCAGACTAGACAACCATTCAATGTAATTGAATGTAAATTAATGAGAGTTGGTGAGAATGTAGGGAATATCTCGAGGAGCCCCTCTTTGTAAAAAGATCCTCTTTGTATATAGATTTAGTTCAGAGAGAGTAGAGAGAAGAATAGAGAGAATAGGTTGGATAGGAGAGGAGAGCCGAGACTCTACTACAGTCCAAGCTCGAACACATTGTAATCAAGCATTCTTGATTAATACAAACAAAGCAGTTTTTCCTGCATGTTTTTGTTCATGTGTTTATGATTTCATGAATGAACGTCTCTATGTGTTGATGCTATGTTGTAGATGTATGCTAGATGTGCATTTGCAGGGATAGATAGATTTCCCTATCTATTGAGTTCTTTGATTTTCAAGTTTGGGTTGTTTGTGGTTTCATGAAAGAGTACATGACAGAGTACTGCGGTATTTGAAAACCAGTGCAGGCGTGCACTTCTAAATTCTACAGAATTTAAGACAAATACGTGCTAGGAGGGTGCACTAGAGGAAGTCATTGACTCAAGGAGGAAGCCTCAAGGTTGTTGAACACCTTGGAGGTAAGAATGTGCAGAGGAAGGCATAGAGATAATAGAATCACTGAAGGTTCTGTAGAGATCTGTCAGGAGGGCATCAAGCAAGTGCAAGGAGTGCACAGGAGGAGCTCTATTTCGAGTTCAGGAAAGACAGAACATCTGAAGTTCTATGAAACTTTGCTAGGATGACATCGAGCAATTGCATAGAGTGCACAGAAGGAATCTTTTCGAGTTCTGAGATAAGAGAAGTGTCAAGTAGAGACACTTACAAAGTTACTGAATACTCTATTAATCTCAGCAAGGAGGGCTTGAGAAGAAGGTCGTCAGGAGGACACTGGATTTCCCTTTGAGGACATAGAAGGGTGAGTCCCCTAGAGGCTCGGGGAAATAAAGCTCAGGACAGATAGCATAGTTGTGTGCAGGGAACCTGCAAGGAGTGCAGAGGTCATGAAACCTTTTGAGGTTTCAGAGTGAACAAAGCTCAGGAGGGATAGTGTTCCTAGAACGTAGGTGATATCCAAGAGAATTGAGCTCGTAGAGAAAGCAAGGTTGAGGCCTTTGAAACTTCATAAAATATTCCAAGGGAAAGGAAGAAGGCCATGCTCAAGGTAGAGCATAGCTACCATTAGACCAATTGGAGAGGCGAGATCTGGACCGTCGAGTTTCACATCCAAACAACAGGAGGAAAGAACAATAGGAAGAGAAATAGATCTAGGTCGTTAGATCTAGTGCAAAGGACCGATAGCTGTGGGATCCAGAGTTAGGCGCATGAAGTTTAACCTCTGGGAGGTCACACAGGAGAAAGATATGAAATGGATGGTGGAGAAACTTCATGGAGAAGTGCAAAATCCCATGGACCATCGTATCTCATAGATCTATGAGAAGGTTAAGGGTGAATGTATTTTCGTCATTTCGGCATTTCGGGGTTTGACATTTCGAAAATCCCGATGACAAGGAGTTGGGGAACTTTGCATTGAAAACCCCAAAGTCGTGAAACACGACATGTCCTTGGAGCAGGGCTCTGGTCACAAAGGAAGTAACCATTTCGGAGTTCAACATTTCGACATTCCGGGGTCTGGGAGATCGAAGGACCATGAACCGTCTGCAGCCGAAATTGTGGGATGGTGAATTCCAAAATCCCAAAAAGTGGACCGTGGTGGGGTAGATTTCGACATTTTAGGACCAGGGTGGGGTAGATTTCGACATTTTAGGACCAGGGTGGTTGAGAGGCCATGAGTCAGGAGATGTGGAGTCTTGACTCACAAAATCGCGAAGCCCCAAAAACATTCGGTGGAAATAGCAGGAGCCAAAGCCGTTGAACCCATTTTTTCATTTCGACATTTCAGGATTCGGGAAGCAGAGGAGGCGATATTTTGGAGTCACAGCATCGTGAACTCCTGGTTCATCAAATCCCAAAAATATCTCAGCCCATTTCGGCATTGAGCCATTTTAGGAATTCGGGGAATGGAGTGACCAGTGGTTTGGGCCATTGTGTTTCAAACTCCCGGTTACCGAAATCCTGATATAGCCACAATGTCGTGGTCGCGTGGAGGTGAAACTCATGCCTAGTGCTTGTTCACATAGGTGGGGTTTCTGAAGGACCTATGGATTGGATTCATCGGGTTCCAATGAGGGCCCGAAAGAACTATTTTAGTTCTGTAGATTCAGAGAAGAATGATCTTGTGTGGATCTTGGCCCGAGGGCAGGAGGTCTGCATCAACGCACCATCATTCTCTAGAGAAATCCATTAGGAGAGCTCATACTAGTTCAGGGCTAGGGAGCAACCCAATTGTGAACCATTTAGAGAGATAGAGGAGAAGGCCTAAGGGAGATATCTTGCAAGGTGAACTCAAGAAAATCAAGCCACCAAATTTCAATGGTGAGAATAGGAAGGGAGAAGAGTCTGAGGCTTGACTGTTGGAAATGAAGAAATATTTCCAGCTGCATGATTACCCTCTAGGGTAGAAACAAGAATTGCAACCTACCACTTGCAATTAAAGACAACGATGTGGTGGGATCAAATTAAGCAAGCCAATAATATGGATGAGAATAGGGTCCCATGGAGGTAGTTCAAAGGATATTTCCAAGAGAAATATTTGTCTGAGCATTACTATGAGATGAATATGAAAGATTTATTTGAACTCAAGTTGGGAAGCATGACAATGGATGAGTATGAGAAGAGATTCTTTGAATTTCTAAAGTATGTTGACTTCGCAAAAGATTAGAAGGTCAAAATCCAAATGTTTTTGAGTGGGTTACTCTCCTTCTACAGTGATAAGATTCAATATGATAACCCTAAGACTTTCGGGGAGACCATAAGGAGACCAAGGAATCTCTATGGGCAGGGAAGAGGGAGGTCATTCTTTCAAAATAATTGGAATTCCATGATGAAAGGAAAGAGGGAGAAAAGGAAAAAAAAATTTAATCCACTCTTTTTCAAGAATAACTCTCGAGTAAATCAGGAAGGCCAATTTTCCCAAAATTAACAAAATACAACAAATTATTTTGGAAAAATTCGAAGGTAGCAGCCTGTACAATATTGGGGATGTGAGGGGAATTACTTGTATAAGGACTACCCTCACAAAAGATATAGAATGAGAACTATCCACAAAATTCATGGGTATGAAACAATGGAAGATATGGGAGGAAGCATGCCAAGGATTTATGCAACCTTGGACAACCAACAAGCATAGTATCAATTCCCCCATGATTGAAGTGGAAGGTAAGATTGATAACCAACCCATAGTAATTTTAAATGATTCTGGAGCTATCCATAGTTACATAAAATCTAACATTATTGAAATATTTCCCTTGCAAAGGAGTAAACATAAGAAATCTTGGTTGGTTCATTTGACCACAAGAGCTAAGAGAAATATCAATGAGTTGGTTAAATATTTCTCAATAGACATGAATGGACTCAACATGAAGGTATATGTGAATATTATACCTTTGGGTTCATATGAATTTCTAATTGGAATGTATTGATTGGAAAAGCACCATGTTTTCCTAGACTGTTACAAAAAGAAAATAAATTTTCTTTTCAAGAAAGGGAAGAAAGAAAATATTCAAGGAATTCTAAGAGTTGTAGTTGTTAGAGAAATTTCATCCATGCAGTTGAAAAAGAGTTTTAGAAAAGGATGTCAAATTTTGGTATCCCACATGGAAGAGGAAACTAATGATAAAGTGGGAATTCTTGAAGACCATTTGGTCCTAAACGATTTTGAATATGTTTTTGAGGAAATCATAGGATTTCCATCGAAGAGAGACATTGATTTCTCTATTTATTTGGTTCCAGGAGCTGCCCCGATATCCAAGACACCTTACATAATGGGCACACTAGCACTGAAAGAGTTTCAGGTGCAATTAGTGGAGATTTTGAAGAAGGGATATATACACCCAAGTGTATTACCTTGGGGAGCCCCAATTATTTTTGTGAAGAATAAATATGGAACCTTAAGGCTATGTATTGATTTTAGATAGCCGAATAAGGTCACTATAAAAAAAAAAAATATCCCTTTCCAAGGATTGATGATTTATTTGATCAGCTGAAAGGTGCAAGAATCTTTTTCAAGATTGACTTAAGGTCAGGATATAATCAAGTGAGGATAAAAGAAGAATATATTATCAAAACAACATTCATATAAAGGTATGGGAATTATTAATTCATGGTAGTGCCATTTGGACTATCAAATGTCTCGACTATTTTTATGTGTCTAATGAATGGAATGTTGAGGGAGTACCTGAAAAAGTTTTTTATTGTTTTGTTATATGATATTATCATATGCTCTAAGTCTGAAGAGGAGCATGAGGAGAATCTGAGAATTGTTCTAAAGTTTTTAAGAGAGCATAAATTGTATGCAAAGCTAAGTAAGTGCATATTTTATCAAAAGAAGATAAATTACTTAGGGAATACTATTTCAACAGATGGGACAATAGTTGATCCCGAGAAGATAGAGGCCATTATAGGATGGCCAATACCAAGAAATGTGATGCAGGTCAGATCATTTATGTCTCTCACGATTTATTACCGAAGATTCATAATAGTGTTTTCAGATATTGCAATCCCAATCACTTCTTTGCAAAACAAGGGAGTGAAGTTCAAATGGACACCATAATGTGAAGAGAGATTCCATCAATTGAAAAAAATTTTGATAAGTGTTCCCATATTAAAGATTGTAAATCCAGATGAAGACTTTATAGTTTTCATAGATGTGTGCAAGGAAGGGCTCAGTGGAGTCTTCAATCAAAAATATCACGTGGTATGCTATGAGTCTTGAAAATTAAAAGAGCATGAGAGAAATTATGCTAGTCATGATCTAGAATTAGCAGAAATTGTACATGCATTAAAAATGTGGAGACATCACCTCATGGGGAGCATATTTGAGATAAGAACAGACCATTGTGGTATGAAACATTTATTTGGACTACCAACATTAAATGCTAGACAAACTAGGTGGCTGAAATTTCTTAGTAAGTATGACTTCAAAATTAAACATATCAAAGGAGAATAAAATCAAGTGGTTGATGCACTCAACATAAGAGATCATGAAGTGCATAATACATATTTGAGCCATCAACATGTACAGGATAGATTTAAAAGATAAAATTATTTAAGAAAGAAATTCAAATCATCATTATTTGCAAATAAAGGAAAACTTACAGCAAGAAAATTCACAACATAAATTTAAAGATTATGAATTAAAAGAGGATGGAATCCTCTTGTATAGAGGCAAGGTGTATGTGCCAATTTCCATTAAGCTGAAAAATATAGATTTGAGAGAAAGGCATAATGTTCCATATGTCGGGATACTAGGATATCATAAATCCATTATAGTTGTAAAGAGCCAATGCTTTTGGCTCGGAATGGATCAATAAGTGGATAACTACATATCTCAGTGTCTAGAGTGCCAAAAGGTGAAACATAGCACAGACATCCAACGAGGTTGTTTCATCCATTACCCATTCTAGATTGTAAGTGGGAAATGGTTACAATAGATTTTATTACAAATATACCCAGACCAATGATGCAACATGATTCCATCATGGTGGTGGTGGAAAAATTGAATAAGGAAACATATTTTATTCATGTGAAGACAACACAGAAGACAATAAACATTACATACATTTACATGAAGGAAGTTTCCAGGCTACATGGAGTGCCTAAGGAAATAGTTTCAAACAAATATTCCAAGTTTACATCCAAATTTTGGCAAGGTTTGTTCAAATAATTGGGACAAATATGAATCTTGGTATGATGTATCACCCAGAGTCAAATGGGAAAATAGAGAGGACCAATAGGATATTTGAAGACATTTTCAAAATGTATGTGATGGATCAACCATTGAAATGGGAAAACTACATCCACTTAGTGGATTTTTCTTATAATCATGGGTATCAATCCTCATTAAAAATGATTCCATTTGAAGCTTTGTATGGAAGGAAGTGTAACACACTAGTGAGTTGGAATAACCCAGTAGATAGAGCCATCATTAGACCAGATGTTTTAAAGGAAATGGAAGAGAAGATGGCAAGGATCAAACAAAATTTGGCTGCCAAAAATAGGCACACGAGTTATGCCAACAAGAAAATATGTTTTAGATATTTAAAAGTGGGGGAACATGTTTTCCTAAAAGTAAAAGCAATAAGAAGTTCGATAAGTTTGGGTTGTTTCCTGAAGTTGGCAGCAAGATAGTGTGCAACGCGAAGGGGATTTTCAGGTGAACTAGTATGCATCATGGACTGGAAGGTCAAAGTGCTCAGGAACAAATCCACAGGGATGGTAAAGATTCAATGGACCTACTATTGATTAAGGTTGGTTTTCATTGATGTCAACCCTTGAAGGAAGTTGGAGAACCCAGGTTTGCATAATCGAACCAAGTTTGTTTGATTATAATGACATGATTTTTGATATATTTGCAAGTAATACTATTCTATATGGATAATACATGTCATTCCATTTCTAGTGGTATGTGGAATGCCGCATAACTCCTCACGGTTAGAGAGTTATGGCCATGTGAAGTTGGAGAACCCTCATGAGTCATCTAGAAGCCCCAAAAGGTCAAAGTAGTCAAAGTAATTTAAGAGATTATTAGTAGGTAAATAATAAAGTGAAGTGTTGAGTGTACTATAATTCAAAGTGAATATAAAATAAATTATTTAAATAATAAAGTTAATGGATAAATTACTAAGTTGACAAGTGTAACGACCCTTGATTATTAAGTATAATTAATTTAATAATATAATCCTAAAAGATTAGCTAAACTATATTTATGTCTTAAAATAACATTTCTAATTGATTATTATTAAATAGTTGTTCATGATGGTTAATGATTGATTTAATTATTAATTAATTCATTAATTAATCAAGTATTAAATAAAAGTTGGAGAATAAAATATAATATTAAATTAAGTTGCTTATACAACAAGGGATAACATAAGAATCCCGAGAAGATAAGAAAATTAATAAGGTAATAAATATAAGGATAGGGGAGTAAATGAAGGGAAGGCGGTGAAGGAGGGATAAGAGGGGGAAAGGAGTTTGGGGAGCGGGGGATTATTCGACAGGGAGTTGGGGATGAATTTTGGAACAGGGATTGGCAGAGTGAAATTGGAGAGGAATTGACACAGTGCACCGGGGGTTTGTTGGGGGTTTTGGGCTCGGAGGGCTAGGATATCCATTGATATCCTAGGGCTAGGAGCTAACTAGTTGGCAGGGAGGTCGGTTTTGGGTGGTGTTCTAAAGAAGCAGGAAGGAAGCAAGCTACGGATAACAGCATCAGGTTCAGCAAGCTGCGGATAACAGCATCAGAGTTAAGGTATTTAATTCCAATTTATCCATTGTTTAATTAGAATTATTATTCATTGATAAATTTTATATGTGTAAGTGTTAAGTAAATTTGGAATTATTCTTCTTTATACAGCTTGTAGAAATTACTGTACATTTGGTAGAATTACTAGCTGTTAATTTAAAACCGGTCTTTACAATTGGTATCAAAGCATAGGTTTGAAATCTGGGCCTAAAGGGCCAAAACTCCAAGCTCAAATTTCCCTCTACTTAACCTGCAAACAACTCCAAGCCCTAGCTCCAATCCCGCCTGCAAACCAAATGAAACACACTATTAATTGATTATTTAGACAAAGCTATATATAGATATAAATGAAATAAGAATTAAAAAAAAAAATGTTACAGAAATATTTGGGTATCAAAGAAATATAACTCGTAAAAAAAAATGTATTTTAAAAGTTTAAATTATTTTAAATATATAATATGCAGGGAGTAGCATTAGAAAAACTCGCGAGTATGTTTACAAAAAAAAAATGCAACCTGCTATATTTTTGGTCTCTTCGTTTCCATTAATTATGAGAAAATAGGATGGAGATTTCCAGCCAGAGAAAAGGCTAGGGACACCATAGAAGATTTCTCTGACCTTAATTCTCAGTAAGATGGGGACCTAAAATCCTAAACAGATGGGGTTCTCTCCGAGCCTAACTTCTTGTCTGTGTCCTTCTCTCCCTTCCACGCGAATTTGACGCTAAATGATCTTTAATCAAAACATTATAAAATGTTCGATGGTGCAAGTAAATTTATGAGACGGTTACGGAGTTATGTATTGTAATCTACGAGGATTGTTTTACAAAATTTTTGATCAGAACAATTTATTACTGCACCAAGTATTCATTTTTTAATTGTGCAGGTCGAAATATCCTCTCTTTTCATAGGCTATTCCAAGAACAAATAACAACATCCTATCAAAGCTCTGACAAAGACGCAGAACTTGTGATACGACATTTTCCGGATGACTACAACAATATTTGCTGACGCATTCTTAAGGGTTTGAATGGAGTTCCAGATATTGTAGAAAGTACATGGGTTCAATCAAGTACTTTTTTTTTTACCATGGGAAATCGGACATGGCCAGTTCATTTCTGCCGGTTGCTGCTATAAATGTTCAATCAAATATTACTAAATTGCCTCTCCTTGCCTCAAAGGTAAAATCGAGTAAAAAAAGAATAAATAAAGAAAGAAAAACAGTAATACACAATGATTTCCCTTTTAAGAAATAGATCAATTCCTGGTTCAGGGAGTACCTTATAAAAAGATTCTACAATCAAATCAACCAACGTAATATAATAAAGTTATGCGCAAAGCTTCTGGATTTTGAGAGAAATGATCAGATTTGAAGGGAAATAATAACAATTCCAAATATCAGCTATCTGATTTTAAGGCCCTCTTTTACTTCTTCCTATTATTGCTCCTGATCTTGAAGAACCTTGCATGGTTCACATCTAACTACTCCCACTACCTGTGTCAATACTGATAGATCTAATACACATAATGAATGGCCATACCCAGCCACAGAATGCCCTGATTATGTTGGTGACAAGGCAGGGCCGAGTTGGATAGATTACCCACAAGAAGCTTTTACAAATGCAAATGCACATACGTGAGGGTTGGCCGGACAAACCAAAATGCATGCGCGTGTTATATTGGCATTATGACTATAAATTATAACCTAAAACAGAGGAATTGATATAGAAATTAGGATGAAGCAAACTATAGATCATTTATCCAAGGATTCTTAACGGAGATGACGAGCGTTGCCAACACAGATTAGTACACCCTTCCAGAGGAGGACATCAACGACAGAGGAATATTACACCGAGAAGTATACTCGACCATGAGTACAGTCAGAAAGGAACAGAAAACCATTTTGATTGCCCATTCAGACACCGGATGGCAGAGCCTCTGAGAAGACCCGAAGGGCAGTGCGCATTCAGGAGAAAGAAATTATGCATTCATAGAATATTTTCTCCATCTCTATCCTGCGATTAGACCCTGTCGGATTAGGGAAAGATCATGAGCACTCAAGACCTGGATCAGGGAAACATCTTTTCAGTGATTCGAAATGGGTTGCGTGAGGAAGGCCAGTCAGGACCCGTCTGTAGGATTCAGGGAGCTTGAAGCCTAAAATTTAACATTTCTTGATCCTTGATGAGCCCCAATTCCCAACTGACCAGCTAAAAATCTCCTCAACTAACCAGCTGAGCCACAGACTCGCTATTTTCCTTGTGATGGAGATATGGTTCCCAACCGTCCTTCAGAAAATAACAGCTACAAACCTGCGATTCAAAAAAAAATTTGGAGTCTTATGAAGCCGTCTGATCACAGTCATTTTTTTTATTCCAAATAAGGGAGTGAAGGGCACGTGGGTCGCATGCAATCCCCACGACTTGTGAGTCTTCGGGCAAGTGGGCGGCATGCAATCCCCATGTTGCCAGTACACGTTTTTTATTTTATTTTATTTTATTTAAAAATTGGTTTAATTATAAATTCATAAATAATTATAAATTCATAAATAATTATAAATTCAGTCATAAATATTATATTATAATTATTTATAAAATTTTCTTTATATATATATATTTTTAATTAATGTTAAGTTTATACATATAAAAAAATTTAATCGTGATATAATAATGTAAAAAAAAAAAATATCAAAGATTAAATTAAAGTATAATTAGTTAAGTTAAGTTAAGTTAATTAGTTTAATAAAATATTAGTTAAGTTGAATAATATGGGGCTAAGAAAATTTATGGAGTCCGTGGGAATTGAACCCCGAACCTCCCCACCATGCAAAGCTTTAACAATGACCTCCTTACCAACGCGCCATGCGTTGTTTCTTTTACAAATAATTTCACATTTAAATATTTAATTGTCATACCCAAGACCACATGCCAAGCTATCAAGCGCCTTTTGAGCCATACAGGTCACATGCCAAGCTATCAAGCACCTTTTGAGCCATACAGGTCACATGCCAAGCTATCAAGAGCCTTTTGAGCCATACAGGTCACATGCCAAGCTATCAAGCGCCTTTTGAGCCATACAGGTCACATGCCAAGCTATCAAGCGCCAAAGACATAAATGGAGGAGCCCACAAAGGGGCATATGTGCTCAATGTGGCGTCTTAAGAAGAACACTAACACCGAAAGGTACATAGCACTGACAAACACCGAAACGTGGCTGGTAGTTGCAGATGATTATTCAGTTGCCGCAGTTTAATCCTATTTAATCAATAAACGTGGTAATTATATAACCTTATAGCAATTTGTTTTTATGTGATTAGGTAAATGCTAAAAGTAAACATGTTAACAGATGCTATGATAAATGCAAGAAAGTTATGAACGATAAATCGGACCCATTGATTTTGGAGGACGACTAATAATATGCCAGCATCTTCAATGCGTAGCCATCAGATAAGGGTTTAAGGTAAAGTAAGATTTAAAAGATCATTGATTGTACCCATTGTCAATAGGTGTACGCATATTGGCGTAAATTAATAAACACAAGGTCGGAAGTCATTTTTAATCAAGTTGTAAGCATAAATTAAAAGGGCTCAGACTAGGACAAGCGGGAATGAGGCGGCATATGTACTAGGAGAGTAAGCATAGGAAGTGGCGAGTAAGGCGCAAGGTTAACGTAGCTACAGGGCAAAGGAACCAATAGTTATTTTCGTAGGGGTGAAGAAACGAAGCTTAGATGCTTAAACCTAACCCTAACCTAGCCAATCCCCTAATGGAGTAATGTCTGTTTACAGACAAGTAAAGAAAACTTACACCTAACCCTATTTCTAAGTTTAGTAGCACCAATTTAAAACATCTTGGAACTCACCCTGACAACTCTGGTTGATGCAGGTCAAAGCATACAGGATGGTCAAGACTCGAGGGAGTCGAGGTAGGGGAGTGTCGTCGCAAGCACCGCCAGCGCCACCACCGCCATCACCCGAACTAGCCCTCATACTGCGCTCGTTGGGATCCATCAACGAGACTTTAAAGGGGCAACAATCGGCAGGGACTGAAGTGGAACCTCCACCGTATGGAATGGGTAATCCAGAAGCGTCAAGGGATTTAGGGGGAGGACCTCCACCTGAAGACATCACGCGAGAGTTGTAGAAGATCAAACTTCTGGATTTTTCCGGAGGTTGCGCCAGTGAACGTGCGGAAGCATGGTTGGAAGGCATGACCAGGTGTTTTTCCCTAAGGGACTATGTGTCCAACTCGAAGGCGAAGATCGCCATTTTTCAGTTAAGAGACAACGCCCTGAACTGGTGGGGTAACCTGGAAAGACAACTGCACCTTACCCCAGACACAGTATCTTGGGAAATTTCGAGGAGAGGTTCAGGAGGAAATATCTACCGGCGTACTACGAGGAACAACAGGTTGGGGCATTTCATGCCTTAGTACAAGGAAACAAAACTGTAGAAGAATATGAGATCAGGTTTATGGAACTGGTCAAATATGTGTCGTATATGGATAATGACCAACAACAGGCAGAGCGCTTCATCTATGGATTGAACCCTAGGATAAGAGCTATGGTGAGGATGTGGAAGCCGTCTTCAGTAGCAGAGGCGGTGAAAAGTGCGTGTTACATGGAAGAACATATGAACTTGACTGGGGGTGCAAGATTGACATTTCCGCATCGCTCGGGCGTAGGAAAGGCCCCGCAGACATTTCCTAGGGGAGGGGGATCAAGGCCACCGCCATATGGTAACAGATTCATGCCAAGAATAGTAGCTACAGGGATTTCAATGGCAGCGAGTGCAGCATCTCGTTCATCGCCAACGGTGCAGACATGACCATGACCATCTCAAGGAATAGTGAGCAGGGGTAGGGGTTCTAGGGGAAGGAACTCATTTCAAAGACAGACACATAACAGTGCACAGGTTCAATCTGGTGTTACCTGTTGGGGGTGTGGGGGACCCCATTACCAGCGTGACTGCCCGGAGTTACAATCAAGATTCGTGCACAGAGAAGGAAAGGTGTCGATGGGGAGAGCAAGTAGCAGCCACCATATTCACGCAACAGTTAATAACCGCTAGGCTGAACATCAATCCACGGTGTTGGAGTTGTCAGGTACGCTAAATCATATCAATGTTAAGATTTTTTTTTATTCTGGTGCGACAGATAGTTTCATTTCACCATCTGCATTGGAAAAGAGTGGGTTGGCAGCCTAGGAGCATGATGAATTTAAACAAGTCGATATGGCTTCGGGGGAAAAACAAGCAGTAGGACCTAGTGTTGATAATTGTATAGTAGACCTGAGAGTGTGTACTACCAGGTTGAAAGTATACGTTACTGCTCTCGAGGAATATGACCTAATCATTGGAATGGATTGGTTAGAAGCTCATCGAGCTTTGGTAGATTGTTTCGCAAAGAGGGTTCTTTGTATCGATGATGAAGGAAGACCAATAGAGATCCAGGGTGTACAGAGAAAAGTGTTGCTACGCTTTATATCCACTATGAAGGTCAAGCGATGCTTGAGACAAGTGTGTCGAATTTATGTAGTAGAGGCAGTGAAAGACAGGAAGGGACCCTCATTGGATCAGTATCCAGTATTGTCAGAATTTCAAGATGTTTTCCCGAACGAGTTACCAAGGTTACCCCCTGAGAGGGAGCTTGATTTTACAATTGAGCTAAAACCTGGTGCAGAACCAATATCCAAGACTCAGTATCGTATGACGACACTGAAACTTTGTGAATTGCAAATGGAGTTGAAAGAGTTACTTGACTTAGGGCTAATAAGGCCCAGTGTCTTACCCTAGGGTGCACCGGTAATTTTTGTAAAGAAGAAGGATGGATCCTTACGACTGTGTATAGACTACAGGGACTTGAACCGTGCTACAGTGAAAAATAGGTACCCGATGCCACGAATAGATGACCTCTTCGATCAGATGAAAGGAGCAGCAGTGTTCTCAAAGATTGATTTGCGATCAGGGTATCATCAGTTAAGGATTAAGGAAGGTGATATCCCAAAAACGGCCTTCTGAACTCAGTTTGGACATTACAAGTTTGTTGTAGTACCTTTCGGATTGACCAATGCGCCAGCAGTATTCATGAGCCTCATGATTGGCGTATTCCGGAAGTACTTAGACCGTTTTGTACAAGTCTTTCTAGATGACATCCTCATCTATTCCAAGAATGAAAGAGAACACGAGGAACACTTGCGAATAGTGTTGTCCTATCTTAGAAAGAACAAATTGTATGGGAAGTTGTCAAAGTGTTCCTTCTTCCAGAAAGAGATCCACTATTTAGGTCATATCATTTCCGGCGAAGGAATCTCTGTGGACCCAGAAAAGGTAAAGGCCATTATGGAATGGCCAGTGCCAAAAAATGCACATGAGGTGAGAAGTTTCATGGGGCTAGCGGGTTATTACCAGAGATCTGTAGAAGGATTCTCAAAAATAGCAAAACCCATCACCACTTTGCAACACAAGGGGGTCAGGTATGAATGGACAGAAGAATGTGATAGTGCATTCATTGAGCTTAAGAGGTTACTAACTAGTGCGCCAATTCTACGAGTGTCGGATATGGAAAAGGACTTCACAGTCTGCACGGATGCCTTGGAGCAAGGGTTGGGGGCCATGCTAATGCAGGATGGAGGAGTGATAGCTTATGCGTCAAGGAAGTTGAAGAAGCACGAAGAGTTATACGTGACTCATGATTTAGAGTTGGCGGCTGTAATCCTAACTCTAAAACTTTGGAGGCACTATCTTGTTGGGCGAAACTTTGAGCTCAAAACAGACCATCAAAGTTTAAAACATCTATTCAATCAAAGAGATATGAATACCAGGCAAAGGCGATGGAGTGAGTTTATGAGTGAGTACGATTTTGGTATATCGTACATCAAGGGAAAGGAAAATGTGGTCGCAGATGCCTTGAATAGGAGACCACGAATCTTCTCCTTGGTACCCTTAAAGATCAATCTGAGGGAACATGTGTTGGAACAACTCCAAGAAGACAGTTGGTATTTAAAGGTTACTTCAAACCTCCAGAGTGGGAGGCAGTTAGATCCAAAGTACAAAGGGTATAGTTTGGAAACAGACGGATTGTTAAGATATCGAGGAAGGATGTACATCCCTAAGAATGGGGATATTTGAAGCATCATACTGAAGGAAGCCCATAGATCACTTTATTGT
>JASDQU010099865.1:472576-506420 GCA_032191745.1 Picea mariana
TTACCGGAGATTTGTGGAAGGATTCTCAAAAATAGTGAAACCCATAACCACTTTGTAATGCAAGGGGGTCAGGTATGAATGGACAGAAGAATGTGATAGTGCATTCATTGAGCTTAAGAGGTTACTAACTAGTGCACCAATTCTACAAGTGTCAGATATGGAAAAGGACTTCACGGTCTGCATAGATGCCTCGAAGCAAGGGTTGGGGGCCGTGCTAATGCAGGATGGAGGAGTGATAGCTTATGCGTCAAGGAACTTGAAGAAGCACGAATAGTTATATGCAACTCATGATTTAGAGTTGGCAGCTGTAATGCTAGCTCTGAAACTTTGGAGGCACTATCTTGTTGGGCGAAACTTTGAGCTCAAAACGGACCATAAAAGTTTAAAACATCTCTTCACTCAAAGAGATCTGAATGCCAGGAAAAGGTGATGGAGTGAGTTTATGAGTGAGTACAATTTTGGTATATCATACATAAAGGGGAAGGAAAATGTGGTCACAGATGCCTTGAGTAGGAGACCATGTATCTTCTCCTTGGTAACCTTAAAGGTCAATCTGAGGGAACATGTGCTGACACAACTCCTAGGAGATAGTTGGTATTTGAAGGTTACTTCAAACCTCCAGAGAGGGAGGTAGTTAGACCCAAAGTATGAAGGATATAATCTGGAAATAGATGGATTGTTAAGATATTGAGGAAGGATGTACATCCCTGAGAATGGGGATATTCGAAGCATCATACTGAAGGAAGCCCATAGATCACTTTATTGTGCGCATCCGAGTGTGAAGAAGATGTACACAGATATGAGGAAGCTCTTCTTCTGGGTGGGCATGAAGTGCGATGTAGTCCATTTTATCACCAAATGTCTAGAGTGTCAACAGGTGAAAGCCGACCACCATCACCCAGCAGGCCTCCTACAACCACATGATGTTCCTATGTCCAAATGGGAAGTCATCTCTATGGATTTTGTTGTGGGGTTACCGCTCACATCCCATAGACACAATGCCATTCTTGTGATAGTGGATAAGTTAACCAAGAGTGCTCATTTCATTCCAGTTAGAGACACTTACGATGTCACTGATGAGGCACGTGTGTTTGTAAGCGAAGTTATCCATTTGCACGGGATACCTAAAAAGATCATTTCAGATAGGGACTCGAGATTCACTTCTAGATTTTGGACAAGTTTACAGTCAGCGTTGGGGACTCAGTTTAACTTAAGCATAGCTTATCATCCTGAAACAGATGGGTAGACTGAGAGAGTAAATCAAGTCATGGAAAACATGCTTAGGATGTATGTAATGGATAATCAAACCCAGTGGGAGAAGTACCTACCTTTGGTAGAGTTTGCCTACAATAACAGTTATCATAGTTCCATTGGAATGCCACCCTATGAAGCTTTGTATGGGAGGCCATGCAGAACGCCATTGAATTGGGATAGGCTAGAAGACCAAGTAACAGTTGGGCTAGAATTGATTCAAGAAATGGAGGAACAGGTGATTCAGATAAGGCAGAGATTAAAGGAAGCACAGGATAGGTAGAAAAGCTATGTAGATGCACACAGGACCGACCGAAGTTATGAAGTGGGAGACCAAGTATTCATTCGTATCAGGACTAATAAGAGTACCATACGGTTCGGGAAGGGGACAAAGTTATCACCTCGGTTTATAGGACCATTCAGGATCCAAGAGAAAATTGGACCCGTTGCCTATCGTCTCGTACTGCCACCCCACTTGCATAAAACTCATAATGTATTTCATGTATATGTTTTACATCATTATGTTGTTGATGAATCACATAAACTAAATTGGAAGGAATTGCAGGTATCGGACGTGGGAACCCTCACAGTAGAACCATTACGCATATTGGACCATAGAGTCCGATAGCTCAGGAACCATCTAGTAGACCAAGTTAAGGTCCAGTGGGATAGGTATAGTCCAGGATCTGCTACTTGGGAAGATGCCAAGACACTACGGCGAGACTATCCCTCACTATTTTGACCACCTTGAGAACATTTTTCTTGAAGGTGGGGTGTATGTAACACCACCTTTTGACTTAGACATCCAGGATTACCTGAGGCCTATATACTTCATTTTCTAGTCACAGTGAAACTATTAAGTGACACACTTAAACTTTAAAATTTATGAACTTTTATGAATGTTTAAATGTTATTTGATGATGATGTATATGATGCGATCTGCTATATACATGTAAATTTTATGAATGTTTAAATGTTATTGATGATGATGTATATGATGCGATCTACTACGTGCATGTAAATTTTATGAATGTTTAAATGTTATTTAATGATGACGTATGTAATGTGATATATTATGTGAATGTAAACTTTACGAATGTTTAAATGTTACCGATGATGATGTATATGATGCGACACATTGTGAGAATGTGAATTAAATGAATGTTTAAATTCTATTAGGATGATGTTGGATATGATGTAATCTATTTTGGGTAAATGATAATCTTGTGAATGGGTGTCGAAATTGAATTATGGGATATTATGAGATCTATTTCTAATTGGAAAGCTTTGATGTTAATTTATCGGTACAGGGATACCAGATTGAAATGATGATAATATGCAATTACATGATGATAATGCATAGAAATGTATGAGTTTGTGTTATAGCCTAATCTGCAGGTTATGGGCTAAGAAATAGCCAAGGGATAATGATGATGAAAGTGTATATCAGGACCACTGACCGAGAAACATTATGGTATGAATATTGTATTTGGAAATTTATATTGGTTTAGATGCATTGCTATGATATGTGGATCAGTGCATGATTTTAGGTAACAACACTACCCAAAACCGAATAAACGATGAAAAAACCTCTAGCAACACGGTGCCACTGTGTATTCCATTGTAGGGTGTGGAGCCTAGTCCTGTTAGGAGGGGTGGAGGCATTCCCCACTGAGTATCCTCCATTGTAGGGTGTTGACCCTGGTTCTGTTAGGAGGGGTGGAGGCATTTCCCACCGTGTATCCTCTGAAACCTGAAGTCATGGGAGAACGGTGCTAGTCACACTCCCCAAATCGTGTGATGATGATTGTCAATTGCCTGCTAGGGACGCTTGGTCGAGATAGAGACACTTCCACTTACGGGTTCTATTTGGAGTTAGGTCAGTATAGCTGACGCTCCAAGATAGTCCAGCAGAGGACAGATAGGAATGGAGTTGGAAGTAGGTTAGGGAAGAAGGATGAGTAGAATAGTTGAGACTATATGGAGATCTGTCTTGTGGTGGGATTTGATGAAGAAAAATGTGTATATATGAATATTCATTATTATGTAACTAAACCACAGTTGTTTCAAATAAATTATTGAACCAGACAATTGTGATTAAATGAATTCTCACACAATTAATTGATTGTTGTCTTTTTAAAAGACTAGTCTTCCTGACTGGATTGGATGCATACATAAAATACTAAAGGATGACAGTTTGATTATTAGTACATGTACAAGAATTGTATGTACTAGCTACACATACATTTCTTGTACATATACACTAGTATGTATGAGTTTTCTTGACTTACTTACTAATAATGTCGGTTACTTGTTATGAATGTGTGAACCATGTTCTTGTTCTTTGTACCATAAGATACCTTAACTTCGGGATGAAGTTTCCTGAAGGGTGGGTGTATGTAACAACCCTTGATTATTAAGTATAATTAATTTAATAATATAATCCTAAAAGATTAGCTAAACTATATTTATGTCTTAAAATAACATTTCTAATTGATTATTATTAAATAGTTGTTCATGATGGTTAATGATTGATTTAATTATTAATTAATTCATTAATTAATTAAGTATTAAATAAAAGGTGGAGAATAAAATATAATATTAAATTAAGTTTCTTATACAACAAGGGATAACATAAGAATCCCAAGAAGATAAGAAAATTAATAAGGTAATAAATGTAAGGATAGGGGAGTAAATGAAGGGAAGGTGGTGAAGGAGGGATAAGGGGGGGAAAGGATTTTGGGGAGTGGGGGATTATTCGATGGGGAGTTGGGGATGAATTTTGGAGCAGGGATTGGCAGAGTGAAATTGGAGAGGAATTGACACAGTGCATCGGGGGTTTGCTGGGGGTTTTGGGCTCAGAGGGCTAGGATATCCATTGATATCCTAGGGCTAGGAGCTAACTAGTCGGCAGGGAGGTTGGTTTTGGGTGGTGTTCTAAAGAAGCAGGAAGGAAGCAAGCTGCGGATAACAGCATCAGGTTCAGCAAGCTGCGGATAACAACATCAGAGTTAAGGTATTTAATTCCAATTTATCCATTGTTTAATTATAATTATTATTCATTGATAAATTTTATATGTGTAAGTGTTAAGTAAATTTGGAATTATTCTTCTTTATACAGCTTGTAGAAATTACTGTACATTTGGTAGAATTACTAGCTGTTAATTTAAAACCGGTCTTTACAACAAGTGGTTAGAAGTGGGTTAGCCCTAAAATAAGGAAAGTGGTTTAAGATGGTTAGAAGGTAACCCCTTGAGGTAAAGTGAAGTGATGAGTGTACTATAATTCAAAGTGGATACAAAACAAATTATTTGAATAATAAATTTAATGGATAAATTACTAATTGGACAAGTGGTTAGAAGTTGGTTAACCCTAAAATAAGGAAAGTGGGTTAAGATGGTTAAAAGGTAACCCCTTGAGGAAGCTACACGAAAGTATAAATAAGAGGGAAGGATCTCTCATTTTAAATCATAGTTGAGCATATTGAATATCTATAGGTGATTGAGGTAACCAAAGGATATATAAGCCGAATTTCAGAGAGAAGGTGAAGTAAACAAGGCCGAAATTCAAGGGAGGATAAATTCTTTTGATGATGCTTTCTAAAGTATGTTATTTACAGGTCTTCTTACCATTTTCGCAATAAATTTTTTTATTGAATGATTTAGACCGTGAAATTGATATTCCATTGATAAAACATATACAATTAGTGGTGATACAAATTTCATCTTATGGGTCATTGTATTTTTGGAGTTACACTCCGTGGAAAATAGGGTTTGTGGCTAGTCTTGAAACTAGTCTAAAACAGGCGTTTCAGGTAAAAATGTCATAACTTATTCATAACAGATCCAAATTAAGTAAGACAAAATGTGTTGGTTAGAGTACAATATGTATTATTCTTTGTAAATTTTTCATGTCCATACAACAAATATTTAATGTGGGGCACACTCTATAAGTTTTCTCTCTAGAATAAGCCATAATTCAACAAGGTATGCCATTTTTTATATAACTCCTTTTATGAGAGGTTAAAAGTAGTGACACCTGGAGGAATTGTATAAAACACACTGAAGAACATTGTGTACTATTTTAATATCTTTATTCATTACAGGTACATAACTATTATTATTTCAATCTAGGGTTTTTGACTAATCCCAAACTAGTCATGTGAGACTAAAGAAAATTTTGATGAAAATGCTACTCTCTTGTTGTTAAAGTTAAGGAAGGTTTGAAGGTATGTGATAATATGCACCATGTCTATTAGGGATTTTGGTTGAGGTACATGTTGGGTACATGGTTGAGACAAGTAGTTGATGAGTTGGCACATACATGAGGTGTATAATTGATGATGTTGGTACATCTTCATGAGTCATAGTTGATGAGTAGTTGATACATGATTGGTACATACTTGGGACATGGTTGGATGCACTTGTTTATGGTACAAGTTGATTACATGTTGTTTGGTACAGGTTGGTGTACTTGTTTATGGTACAATTTTATTACAGGTTGATGTATGGTTGATGCATGGTTCAGGTTTATTGGTACAGGTTATTTGGTGTAGGTTTATTGGTATACGTTTACAGCAATATATCTCAAATTGATAGTGTGACAAAGTTTCCATCATTCTACTTATACGCCAGGGAGGTTGGACTAGGCAATGAGAGTTGGTTGTAGCCATCTTCCGGTTGTAGTTGAACAACATAGGGGGTTGTAGCCTCCTTCTGGTTGTAGCAAGAGAATTGGGGAGTTGGATCTTCTCTCGGGTTGTAGCCTAAGAAAATAGGGAGTTGGAGCCTCCTTCCAATTGTATCTGGAAAACAAAGGAATTTGGTTATCCCAATGAATGTATTTCTTCAAGACATATAAGAAAAAGCATTTCGTGTTTTTCTCCTACTTTGGGTTTCCACGTAAAACACTGGTGTACTATGTATGTGTATGATTGTTCATTTGTTCATTATTTACTTAATCTATAGTTATTGAATGATAATGCTACATTGATATAACACTTGGATTATATGGTTAAAAATGATTATTTACCCCCCCTCTCATTGATCCAACAATTGGTTTCAGAGCAGATTCTTTCAGAAATCAATTTAACCACTAAAAGGTAGATCATGAAGAGAAACAACTTGTATAAAAATGGAATACCATAGTTTGATGGACAGAAGTATTCATTTTGGAGCATAAGGATGAATACATATATACAGGCACAGGGATTTGAAATTTGGAAATCAATTCTAGATGGATACAAAGTACCAACAGTTCTGCCAAAAAATGACAAAGTAGTGAAACTCGATCAGAATAATTTGAAAGCTACAAATTCACTTCTGAATGGTATTGGTGAAACAATATCCACCAAAGTTGCACATTGTAAATCCTCTAAAGAGATTTGGGACAAACTTATAAATATTTATGAAGGAGATTCAAAAGTCAAAGAAACAAAGATTCAAACTTACAGAGGTCAGTTCGAACAAATAAAGATGAATGAAGATGAGAATATTGTAGTTTACTTCTTACGAGTCGATGAAACAATAAATGCAATCATGGGATTGGGAGAAGAAATTCAAGAATCTGTAATTTTTCAAAAGGTACTAATATCTCTTCCTATGAGATTTTACCCTAATATATCAACACTAGAATAAAGAGAAGATCTAAACTCAATAAGAATGGATGAACTACATGGAATCTTCATAGCATATGAAATGAGAACTGAACAGGAAAATCTAGATGTAAAGGAAGCAGCCTTCAAAGCATCCAAAAGATCAAATCAAAGGGGAAAGCAACAAGAAAATTAACATAGAAGAAATAGTGACGTCTTGGAAGATGATGAAGAAGTGGCCAACTTTGTCAAAATACTGAACAAGGAAACCGACAGCAGGTATAAAGGTAAGCTTCCGATAATTTGTTTTAATTGTGATGGTATTGGTCATTTTGCTAACAAATGTCTTCATAAGAAAATGAGAAATCATGAATGTTACCCAAAAAACAAACAAACATATAAAGGAAAAATAACCACAAAGAAAATTTTCAAGAAAAGATTATGCACCAAAGAAGACATCTCATCATTAGGTGAACATGAAGTCAGTGACAGTGAGACAAAAAAAGTTCTATTCATGGCAGTAGAAGACTCTGAAGAAGAATATGAATAAGTCGAAGAAGAATATGAAGAAGTCAAAGAAGAAATTAAAGAGGTAGAATTTGACTACCGAGAGGAATTGTTGAGTGCCATAGAAGTTATCATAAGAGAAAAGAGGAAAAACAAGAAGCCACAAGAGGAACTAGACAAGAAATAAGACACTTGGGAATCAGAATAAATGATCACAAATTTGAAGGTTCAAATTGAAGAAGCACTCAAAGAATAGATAGAAGGAAGAGATAGGATCATTGAAAATTTGGAAGAAGAGATTGTCACATTAAGAAATGATCTTCAGAAGAAAAATATGCAGAACAACTCAAACATTTTGAATGATATTATCAACATTCAAAGGCCTACTCATGACAAGTCCGGACTTGGATACAATCAAATAGAAAAGGGATCAAGCTCCAAAACAACATAACAAGAAACATATCCAAAAATCTATGCTGAAACAATCAAAGGGGATAGGAAGGTCTATAGAGAAAATTGCAGGGACACTCCTCCACCGAGAAGATTCAAATTTCAAAATCAGTGATCGATAGAAACATATAGGTCTCAATAAGAAGAATGATTCATAAGAGAACCTCCTTTCATAAGATATTCAAATCCCATGTATCAAACTATCTTTTTTATTTTATGTTATTCATGTAATAATTTTGGACATAAAGCTGTGAATTGCAGAGATAACAACAGGAATATAAACAACTTTGAAATTTGTACACAAAAGGGTTATCCAAGAAGGCCTAGTGAAACACATAGAACAATTTACAACAGGTTTGAATCATTAAGCACTGAAGTGGAATGCTACAAGTGTAAAAACTTTGGACACATGGCCAAATATTGTAGAATGACAATCTCTCCTAGAGAACCACAACAGAACAACAACAATCGCAAACAGGAACCTTAGAAAAGGACATGGATAAGAAAGCAGAATCAGTATGTTAAGGTCCTAACCCGCACATAGGTAGATCAATGTATTCGGATGTAATAAAGGTCAATATTAATAAGGCCTTTCAATAAAATAGAATAAGGCAGATGTAAGAAGACCTAATAGAAGCTTTCACTTCTAGAAGGATCTTTCTCTAGATGCTTCTCTTAATAGACATATTTAGTATAAATAAGGGTCGAGGATATGAGAACCCTAGCTTGGAGATTATTGTAATAGAGCGTTGCTCGACTGGAGGTTGCCCCCTCGAAGAGGCCTGTGAACATTGCTTTCTGAATCAAAGTGCTATTTCTATTGCTATTTCATATATCATTTCTGTGTATTGTGAAGATTATGCTGGATATTTTACTATTATTCTTCCATTTCCAACATTTTATTTATGTTCTGCATATTTTATATATCTGGTATCTTGCAAGTGGTATCAGAGAAATTTCCTTGGCAGAAATTGTGGGTATTTTTTTTTTAGGGTAGAGACATATTTCGGTGTCTTTAAGCCACAGAGATCTGTCGTTACGCGCATAAACCCACAGTTGAGGAATTCATACACGCAACAAACACAAGTGGTTCTTAAGAGCACATCTATTGGCCACCCTTGTAACCCCTGTTGGTACCCCTTCGAGTGGTAGCACATCAGACAGTACCTGTGTACGGATCAACCTAGATTTCCTGAAGCCCTCTTTAGATAAACCTATTGGCCACCGGACTGCTATAGTGTCACCGAGAACAACACTTAGGAAGATACTCTCTAGTAACTGGGTAGTTGGGTAGTACGACTAAGGGTACGATCTATCCTCCTTATTTAATGCCCTGAGATATTTGGCTGAGTACTACTGTTGGACCCCGCACATATATCAGAGAGCTATAGCACAGGGCAAACCCTTGTCTGAAGAACCCTTGAGTACTTAACCCATGGGGAACATAAATATAAACATAAACAGATTAAATCGGCGAGATCTATTGCTGCACATCTGTGTTTGGGTTGCTAAGTAAATACTCTCTGGTTTAGAATTTGGGGATTTCAAAACTGCAACATTCTTCAGACCAAAGTATAACCTCGCAGCTGTAAAAAAATAAAAATAAATAAAAAAAAAAGGTCTAGAAATTTTTTCACCATTATTTGAGACCTATTCCATTAGATTCAACTCTTCTCCCTTATCACATTCATCCATATCATTTTTCTGCAAAAACTTCTGACCCCGCCCGCTTCCTTTTTAGTTCACCCATCCTCATGGCCCATACCCATAGCCAAGAACTAGAGTCTCACTTCAACACCTTGCAATCTAGTTTCCTCGAGACCCAACAAGAAGTGCAACAAATCAGTGCTACTATTGCCTCCTGTGATGCATCCATAAATGCATCCGTAAATGTAGTCGTACAGTCCACAATGGTGGAAGTCAAACATGAACTGACCACCCAGCTTGAATCTATCTTTGCATCACTCTGCACCAAACTCAAGATCCCTACCGATGACTCTTTTCCTGATGCACATAAAAATACTGAAGGTGAAACTTCTTCCCATTCCTTTCAACCCTATCACTTTCAACAGGACATACGCCTTCCGCGGGTGGATGTAACCAAATTTGATGGCTCGGACCCCACTAGTTGGGTCACCCAAATGAAATATTATTTCTCTTTCTACAACATTACAGATGACTTGGCCAAACTCCAGTATGGTGTTCTCCATCTAGATCAAGAACGCTGGCAATGGTGGCAATGGAGAAAAACTTCCCGTCAAGGGTATATTGCTTGGACCCAATTTGTGACTGAGCTTTATGAATGATTTGACACTGACACCAACCATTTGGGCCTTTTGACAAAATTGAAGCAATCAGGCACAGTAGAAGACTTCATAGCTGCATTTGAGCATCTGGCTTTTCGAATAGAGGTCATGACTGATGCTTTCTTTCGAGAGTGTTTTATCAGTGGCCTCAAGGAGGAGATTTGGGCCCATGTCCTCATGGCTCAACCTATGACTTGGGTGGAGGCTACCAAAAAAGATAAAGAAGCACAACAAATTGTTTCCTCTCAAAACCATAAGCCTTCCTTTATCCCTTGCCCTAAACCAGTAAACCCCACTACTCCCTCTACCCCATTAAAAATCCAAAAATTGACCAGGGCTGAAATGGCTGAACGCCAACTCAAAGGTCTCTATTATAATTGTGATGAAAAATATTTCCCAGGCCACAAATGTAAGGAAAAAAATCTTTTTATGGCTATCTCTGAGGATATTCCAGAAGAATATGTTGACACTCCCCTTGTGCCCGAGTCACCAGACATCACTGACATAAACCCTCCCTCCGACCCTCCCGAAGTGGAACCGATCATTTCCCTCAATGCTCTCACTGGCTTCTCTGCCCCCCAAACCCTCAAGTTAATCGGTTACATCAAGCACCGAAAGGTCATCATTCTGGTTGATAGTGGCAGCACCCACAATTTTATTCATCACTGCATTGCCCAAGAAATCCATTGCTACATCCATGCTATCAACAATTTCCAAATCATGATTGTCAATGGTGGTTCTATGAAATGTGGCAGGTGCTGTGAAAATGTGCGTCTCCAAATTGGTGACTACCACCTAAAATCCCATATGTTTTCTATTGACATGGGTGGTTGCGACATTGTGTTGGGTGCAGACTGGCTAAGGACTTTGGGTCCCATTCTCATGGATTTTAAGAACTTAACCATGCAATTCAACCAAGGAGGCCACCAATATAAATTTCAAGGCATCATTGTTGGTTCACATGATGTCATCAGTTCTCATCACATGAAAAAACTGCTCGAAAAAGGTCATTCTGGCGTCATTGCCCAACTCCACACCATACAAGCCACAGAGACCCCACCAGTGCCCCAAGACCTCCAAGCCCTCCTTTCTAAACATCAAACGGTATTTTCCACTCCCCAAGGACTCCCTCCTTCCCGCGGTGTCCATGATCATTCCATTCCCCTTGTCCCAGGAAGCCTTCCCCCCAATATACGTCCATATCACCACCCCTTTGCACAAAAAAATGAAAATGATAAAATGGTCCAGGAGCTCCTTATTGCCGGCGTCATCCATCCTAGTACGAGCCCTTACTCCTCTCTGGTCGTCATGGTACTGAAGAAAGAAGGTTCTTGGAGAATGTGTCCTGACTTCCATGCTCTCAACAAACTAACCATCAAAGACAAATTTCCCATTCATGTCATTGATGACCTCCTGGATGAATTGAGTGTCACCTAATTCTTTACCAAACTTGATCTTCGCTCAGGCTATCACCAGATACATATGAAAGAGGCTGACATTCCCAAGACTGCCTTTGACACTCATGAGGGCCACTATGAGTTTTTGGTCATGCCCTTTGGTTTGTGTAACACCCCCTCCACCTTCCAGAGCCTCATGAACCATGCCTTCTGCCCTTTTCTCCATAATTTTGTCTTAGTTTTCTTTGATGATATCCTCATCTATAGAAAAACCTGGAAAAACCATCTTACTCATGTGGATCAAGTTCTTCGCCTACTCTCTCAGCACCAACTTTTCCTGAAACGGTCCAAATGTTCTTTTGGTGCCTCAGAAGTAGAATACCTGGGTCATATGGTGGGAAAGGATGGCGTTAGGGTGGACCTGAAAAAGATTGACGCTATGCAAGACTGGCTGCACCCAAAGACTCTCAAAATCTTGCATGGATTTTTGGGCCTCATAGGGTATTATCGCAAGTTTGTTAAGAACTACGGAAAGATTGCAGCACCTCTCACAACTCTCCTCAAAAAGAACTCTCTCACTTAGACTCCAGCAGCTACTCAAGATTTTCAAACCTTGAAGACGGCCATGTGCACCACTCCGGTTCTGGACCTTCCTGACTTCAAAAAGACCTTTTTGTTGGAATGTGATGCCTGAAAGAAAGGAATCGACACTATCCTTATGCAAGAGGGTCGACCTTTGTCCTTCACTAGCAAGCAACTGTCTGAAAAGAATCTAGGCAAACCCATTTATGAAAAAGAAATGTTGGTGATTCTGCATGCCATTGAGTTGTGGCATCCGTATCTCTTGGGGAAACACTTCCAAATTAAGACAAACCATCAAAGCCTCAAGTACTTTCTGGAACAACGCATTTCCTCCCAGGAAAAACAAAAATGGGTGACCAAGCTCTTTGGATATGATTATGAGATCATTTACAAGAAGGGAAAAGACAATGTCTTGGCGGATGCATTGTCCCGAAAATATGAAGACGAAGGATCCCTTTTTCTCTTTCCTTCATTGTACCCAATTGGCTCCAAGCTGTGTGCCAGGAATGGCTTTAAGGTCCCAAAAGTTCACATCTGATCCAACAACTACAGAACAAGGCTCTGGATCCCCTAGGGTACTCCTAGCTTCAGGATGAGCTTCGATACAAAGGTCTCTTGTATTTAAGTAAACAATCCAAGATCAAATCCATGGTGCTTTCTGAGCTTCATGCTACACCCACAGCGGGGAACTTAGGGTTCACCAAAACATATGACCGAGTCAAACGTTCTTTTTTCTGGGATGGTATGAAACAAGACACCCATAATTTTTTCGCTGAATGTGAGGTGTGTCAACAAAACAAGGGAGAAATAGTCAAATCTCTAGGCACCCTCCAACTACTTCCAATTCCCCCTGCTATTTGGAAGGATATCTCTATGGAATTTATTACAGGCTTACCCAAATCGGGGAATAAATCAGTCATAATGGTGGTGGTGGATCACCTTTCCAAGTATGCTCATTTTTGCGCTCTTCCCCACCCATTTACTGCATCCAAAGTGGCTCAAATTTTCATGGAACAGATCTTCAAGCTTCATGGAATGTTGCACTCTATTGTTTCCGATCGAAACCCAACTTTCACAAGCAATTTTTGGCAAGAGTTGTTTAAGCTACAAGGCACACAATTGCATCTCAACTCAGCTTATCATCCCCAAACAGATGGTCAAACGGAAGTTGTCAACAAGTGTTTGGAAACATATCTGAGGTGCTTTGCGTATGAAAAACAACACCAATGGGCTCAATGGTTTCCCCTTGCTGAATGGTGGTACAACACTACATACCATACAGCCACTCGCATGACTCCTTTTGAAGCAGTATATGGATAGAAGCCACCTTCAGTTCTCTCATACTTACTGGGTACCTCGAAGGTCCAGGAGGTTGACCAAACACTTATAGTCCAAGAGGATATCCTTCATACCTTTAAAGAGAACTTGGTCATGGCACATAATAGAATGAAGCAGCAAGCAGATCAAGGTCGCTCTGAATGACAATTTGCAGAAGGGGATCAGGTGTTTCTGAGACTGCAACCATATAAGAAAACTTCCCTCAAGGTCGAGCATTGTCAAAAGCTAGCACCCAAATTTTATGTCCCTTACACAGTTCTCAAGCATGTGGGACAAGTCACATATTAGTTAGCTCTGCCCAGTCAGTCGAAGCTACATCTTTTTTTTCATGTTTCGTGCTTGAAGAAGGTGATTGGAACTAGGTGCCAAATTCAAACCAACCTTCCAGAGTTAGCTGAAGAAGGATCCATTTGGCTACAACCAAAAGCAGTTTTGGACTAGTGTGAGTGTCACCTGCGTCAGAGAACCATCAAGGAAGTGCTAGTACAGTGGAAAGATATGACTCTAGCAGATGCCACTTGGGAACCAACGACCATTCTGCAACAGTTTCCACACCTCAAGCCTTGAGGACAAGGCTATTTTTAAGGGGGAAGACATGTTAAGGTCCTAACCCACACATAGGTAGATCAATGCATTCAGATGCAATAAAGGTCAATATTAATAAGGCCTTTCAATAAAATAGAATAAGGTGGATGTAAGAAGACCTAATAGAAGCTTCTGCTTCTAGAAGGATCTTCCTCTAGATGCTTCTCTTAATAGACATATTTAGTATAAATAAGGGTCGAGGGTATGAGAACCCTAGCTTAGAGATTATTGTAACAGAGCACTGCTCGACTGGAGGTTTCCCCCTCAAAGAGGCCTATGAACATTGCTTTCTGAATCAAAGTATCTTGCATAGTACAACAATGAAGAATGCATACTCTCTCTACAAGATAAAAAGAAGAAACGTGGTTGGTATGTTGACAATGGCTATTCAAAACATATTACAGGTGATAGAGATAGGTTTCTTACATTAATAAAGGAAAGAGATGGATCAGTCTCCTTCAGAAATGATGATTCAACTAAAATAATTGGAAAAGGCACAATTAGAATTGGGAACAAAAATACAAAAGGATAAAATGTTCTATTAGTAGAAGATATGAAACATAATCTTCTAAGTGTGAGTCAAATGTGTGACCAAGGTCATAAAGTTACTTTCTATTCACAAAAGTGCGAGATAAGAAAATAAGGTTTAGGAAAATTGATTGCTACAACTACGAGAACTTCAAGCAACATTTATGTGTTAAGTGAAATTGGAAATAAAAAGTGTTGTCTAGGAAAGGAATATGAAATTTGGTTATGGAATAGAAGAATGGGTCACATACATTTTGATAACCTTGTCAAAGTCAGCAAAAGAGAAGCAGTCAGAGAAATTCACTAGATTACGAAACCAACCAAAACTTTACGAAAACATTGTCAACAAGGAAAGCAAACATAGACCAAGTTCAAATCAAAGGAATATTCAACAACAAGACCACTGGAAATTGTGCACACTGATCTAGTTGGACCAACTAAAAAAAGGGTTTAAAAGGTGAGAAATACTTTATGTTATTAGTTGATGATTGTACAAGAATGTCTGTAGTTCGATTCTCAAGAATAAGTCAGAAGCTTTTGAAAACTTCAAGATCTATAAGGAAATGGTTGAAAATTAAATGGATTCAAAAATCAAATGCTTGAGATCTGATAATGGAGGAGAGTTCACTTCAAAGGAATTTATGGACTATGGAGCAATCATGGAATAAAAAGGCAATTCTTTGTTGCTAGGACACCTCAAAAGAATGGAGTTGTTGAAAGAAAGAACAAGAAAGTATAGGAAATGGCTTGAACAATGCTATTCCAAATTGACATATATTTTTTGGACACAGGTAGTGCATACAATAGTTCACAGTCAAAACAAAGTAATTATTAGAAACAACACTGACAAAACTCCTTACGAGATATGGAAATGAATACCAACAAATGTGAATCACTTCAGAGATTTTAAAAGAAAATTCTACATCAAAAGAGAAGATGGAAGAATGGGAAAGTTTGACTCTCGTGTGGACAAATGAGTACTTGTTGGTTAATCAAGTACACGGAAAGAACACAAGTGCTACAACCTGATATTTAACAAATTTTTGGAAAGCATCAACGTAACAATTGATGAAATAGGTAGACAAGAATTAAAGGAAGAAGAAAATGAATCAATGGAACAAATTTATGAAGAAGAAACAGAAGATGAAGAAGAAGTAGAAGGGGAAGATGAAGAGGATCTGACAAAAGCGGAAGAGAAAGTTAAACAAGTGCCTCTAAAGACACCTAGAAGACGAGTACAGAAGAATCATCCTTCAGATCATATTATTGTAAACAAAGATGCAGGAGTTGAGACTAGAAGAAGAATCTGTTCACCAGAACAAATGCACCCAGCACTCTCATCTATGATTAAACCAACCTGTTTTGAAGAGGCCAATAAGGATGAATTTTGGAATAAGGTCATGGATGAAGAATTGGATCAAATAGAGAAAGATGACAATTGGGAATTGGTTCCAAGACCAAAGAATAAGAAAGTGATCAGAACAAAGTGGGTATACAGGAGTAAATTTAATGAAGATGGACAGGTTACAAGGAGAAAAGATAGATTGGTATGTAAAGGATATGCACAGGTTGAAGGAATCGAATTTGAAGAGACATTTTCCCCAGTTTCCAAAATGGAATCAATCCAATTTCTTTTAGCTTATGCATGCTCCAAAAATATTAAAGTGTATCAGATGGACGTAAAATCAACTTTTATGAATGGGGAACTTGAAGAAGAAGTCTACATTGAAGAACCAGAAGGATTTTAGTTGTTAGGGAACACATATTATGTGTGTAAATTAAATAAGGCCTTATATGGTCTAAACCATGATACTAGAGCATGGTACTCAAGAATGTATAAATATCTACAGTAGGCAGGGTTCAAAAAAGGAAGTGCAGACATCAACCTCTACATCAAGGTAAGTCAAGATATTATTTTATTAATTTAAGTTTATGTTGATAATTATTTTTGGTAGTGATGATGATAGGTTAAGCCAAAAATTTACAAAGGATATGCAAAATGAATTTGAAATCTCATTACTTGGAGAACTATCCTTCTTTATGGGACTTAATATACATCAAAGAAGCCAAGGAATTTTTATTTCTCAAACAAAGTATATCAAAGAAATGCTAAAGAGGTTCAGAATGGAATATTGCAAAACAATTATCACTCCCATGCAAACCAGTTGGAAGTTGAGAAAAGATGGTGATTCAAAGTCTATAGACTAGAGGCAATACAAATCAATGATTGGTGTCCTACTATATGTGACAACATCTATACCATATGTAATGCAGGAAGTTGGACAAGTGGCATGATTTCAAGCGGCACCAAAGAAATCACATGTATTAGTAGTGAAGAGGATTTTCATATATCTCAAAGGAACATAAGAGTTTTGATTATGGTATCCAAAAGGAAAGCATTTATCACTTATTGCTTACACAGATGCATATTGGGCAGGTTGTATTTATGACCGATGAAGCACCAGTGGAGCAATGTTCTACTTGGGTGAGTGTTAGTATCATGGATAAGAAAGAAATAATCATCAGTATCTTTATCTACAGCCAAGGCAGAGTATATTGTAGCAACAACATCTTGTACACAAGTTCTTTGGATGAAACAAACTTTGACAGATATACAGGTTGAGTATGATGAGCCCATTCCAATCTATTGTGATAATACAAGCGTCATCAGTATCTCAAAGAACCCAGTGATGCAATCCAAGACAGAGAACATTCGAATCAAGTGTCACTTTCTATGGGAATAGGTTGCAGAAAAGAACATTAGAGTTGAGTATGTGGGTACAAAAGAACAATTGATAGACATCTTTACAAAACCACTTCCATGGGAAATTTCCTTTGAGTATCTTTGCCATATAATCGAATTTATTTCTACTCCAAAATGAGTTCTTTTGAATGATTATCTTATATTTCTTAGATGTACATGAGGGATCACCATAAAGAGAACCATTCAATTAGGGGGAGCATCCCCAAATGGAAAAATACCTTTGCCATTGATGACAAAGGGGGGGGAGATTATCAGATGCAGAAGATAGAGGCATGGTTCCAGGGGGAGCATGAGAGATATAACTTCAGTATTGCATGACATGATTTCAGTATTGCATCAGAGTGTTTCCATCAATGCCAAGGAGGGAGATTGTTGATTAATGTTGGTTTGTCATTGATGTCAACCCTTGAAGGAAGTTGGCGAACCCAGGTTTCGGTAATGGACCCAAGTTTGTTTTATGGATAATGGTATGAGTTTTGATATATTTGAAGGTAATATTATTTTATATGGATAGTACATGTCATTCCATTTCCAGTGGTATGTGGAATGTCACATGACGCCTCATGGTTAGAGATTTATGGTCATGTGAAGTTGGAGAACCCTCATGAGTCATCTAGAATTCAAATTAAATACAATTTTATTTTATTTAAATAATAAAGTTAATGGAGAAATTACTAAGTTGACAAATGGTTAGAAGTGGGTTAGCTCCAAAATAAGGAAAGTGGTTTAAGATGCTTAGAAGGTAACCCCTTGAGGTAAAGTGAAGTGATGAGTGTACTATAAGTCAATGTGGATACAAAATAAATTTTTTAAACAATAAATTTAATGGATAAATTACTAATTGGACAAGTGGCTAGAAGTTGGTTAACCCTAAAATAAGGAAAGTGGGTTAAGATGGTTAAAAGGTAACCCCTTGAGGAAGCTACATGAAAGTATAAATAAGAGGCAAGGATCTCTCATTTTAAATCACACTTGAGAATATTGAATATCTAGAGGTTATTGAGGTAACCAAAGGATATCTAAGATGAATTTCAGAGAGAAGGTGAAGTAAATAAGGTCGAAATTAAAGGAAGGATAAATTCTTTTGATGATGCTTTCTAAGGTATGTTATTTACAGGTCATCTCACCATTTTCACAATATATTTTTTTTAGAATGATTCAGACCATGAAATTGATAGGCCATTGAGAAAAAATATCAAAGTAGTGGTGGTATGAATTTCATCTTATGGGCATTGTATTTTTGGAGTTACACTCCATGGAAAATAGGGTTTGTGGCTAGTCCTGAAACTAGTCTAAAACATGTGTTTCGGGTAAAAACATCATAACTTCTTCATAATAAATCCAAATTAAGGAAGACCAAATGTGTTGGTTAGAGTATATTATGTAGTATTCTATGTAAAATTTTTAGATCCATACAACAAATATTCCTTGCGGGGCATGCTCTACAAGTTCGCTCTCTAGAATAAACCATAATTCAACAAGGTATGTCATTTTTGCTATAACTCCTTTTATGAGAGGTTACAAGTAGTGACACTTGGAGGAATTGCATAAAACACACTGACGAACATTGTGTACTATTTTCATATCTTTATTAATTACAGGTACATAGCTATGATTATTTCAAGTTAGAGTTGTTGACTAATCCAAAACTAGTCATGTGAGACTAAAGAAAAGTTTGATGAAAATATTAGTCTCTTGTTGTTAAAGTTAAGGAAGGTTTGGAGGTATGTGATCATATACACCAGGTCTATTAAAGAGTTAAAAATCAGATTAGGATGATGAAATTGATGAGGGATTTGGGTTGAGGTACATGTTGGTTACATGGTTGAGACACGTAGTTGATGAGTTGTCACATACATGAGGTGTATAGTTGATGATATTGGTACATATTGATGAGTCATAGTTGATGAGTAGTTGATACAAGATTGGTACATGCTTGGTACATGGTTGGATGCAATTTTGTATGGTATAGGTTGGTTAAAGGTTGTTTGGTACAGGTTGGTTTATGGTTGATGCACTTGTTTATGGTATAGGTTGATTATAGGTTGAGGTACAGGTTGATGCATGGTTCAAGTTTATTGGTACAGGTTGTTTGGTATAGGTTTGTTGGTATAGGTTTACAACATTATATCTCAAAGTGATAGTGTGACAATGGTTCCATCATTTGACTTATACATAAGGGTGGTTGGACGGGGTAAGGACAAGTGGTTGTAGCCACCTTTTGGCTGTAGCCTGTTAAGACCTAAATAGTGGTTCATTACCCCTTATTTGGGGCATATTACATTAGTAATGTTATTTTATTTATGTCATATTTATTCCATTAGTTTTAATTATACCTCCTAGTCTCCTATATATACCAAGGAGACATTTTCATTTGGAATCATCTTGTAATTGTACATTTATGTGGGCATAAGGAGGTTTCCCCCTCAAAGAGGATTATTATCTGAATTTCTCTCTTTTTCAAGGCATTGAGTACTTATTCTAAAGTTTTTCTATGTTATATTGATATTTGGTTCTTAAGATATGGTATCAGAGCTCAAGGTCTTGGGGTTTCACTACTACATCTTAGACACCTTGAAATTTTCGCTATAACATTTTTTCTACAACGTTTCATAAGGAACGTCTTGGAGGATATTTAGTATATGGATCAAGGTATGTTGGGTTACAATTTCATCTCCCGAGGCCTTATACATTCAGAGATATAGCCTATGCAAGATAGGGTTATGGAATTGTTCTGAACTGAGTCATTGCAGAATTTTCGCTATAAACTATTTTTTGTAACGTTTCAGAATATAAAATACAGAGCATATTTACATAAATTAATAAGGTATCTATGGTAAAAATTTCATCTTCTAGGGCATCGTACATTTTTAGATACACCCTATGGAAGATAGGATATTTGACTAGTCTTATTGACTAGTCTCAAGAAGGTGTTCTAGGTAAAACAAACACAAATTCTTCCTAGTGTATCCAAATTGAGTGAGACTAGTTGCATTGGATAGTGGACAGTCTGTAGTATCTCTAGTATGAGTTGAAAAAATTTATATCGATTATTTTGTGCGGGGCACGCTATACAAGTGAGATCTCCTGGAAAGGACAAAAATCAACAAGTTGTGGGGAAGTTACCATAAATTCCATTTGGCACATCCAATTTTGATCAAACCTATGGCATTGCAGAGAAGAAATATTAGAGAACTACAAAAAAAAAATATTTCATACCCAGAAGGGCCAAAACATTGGAGATACAGTAGAAGAAAGATTGTCTAGCAAAACCACCGCAAAATCAAGGTTCAAAAGTGATACCTGGCCAACATGCCACCCAAAAAGGGAACTTCTACACCAAATAAGCCTCCAGACAATCCTACATGGACTCTTGATGAAGGTGAAGAAATGTATAGGGACATAAATGATTTACAAAATAAGATAGTAACAAAAGATGAACTACAAGAGATGATGGATTCAACGGAAGCTACGTTTGAGGCAATAAATACTAATATGGATGGTTTAAAAGGGGAGATCATGGAAGGATTGAAAAACTTCCTAATAGAGAGGACACCTGAAAGTGAAAATGCATCCCATGAAATTCATGATGAGGACACAAGGAAGGTGAATCAATAATGGAGAAACTCCAACTTTGGGTTGAAGACCAACCACGTTCCTAAGATCTATATGAGGAAGTTTTATGGAAAGGACCCAATCACATGGATACTTCAGATGGAACAATTATTTGATCTACATAATGTGCCACATACACAAAAGGTACGAATTGCTTCTTTATATTTAGAACCCAATCAATTTGTATGGTATCAATGGCTTTGTTCTTGCAAATCACTCATCACTTGGACAATTTTCACCAAAGAAATGATAGAATGCTATGAGGATACAAGGAGCAATACATTCTTTAGCCAATTGTTAAATAGCAAGAAAAAGGGTTCAGTTACAGAGCACATTGAGAACTTCCAAAGATTGAATATAAAAGTAATAGATATTTGAGATGATAACTTGACTGATGTATTCATAGGAACTTTAAAGGATAACATTCAACATGAGGTTCACCCTTTGGAACCCAAATCATTTGAGAATGCATTTAGGGTGGCAAGAAATATTGAAAGTAAAAATATGGCTATGGCTACTAGAAGGACCAATCCTAACATCTATAGAGATAATAATGATCCTTCTACTAAAACACCTCAACCTACAAGGTTGACACCTCAACAATTAGAGGAAAGAAAAGAAAAAGGTTTATTCTTTAATTGATACAACAAGTACAGTAAGGGACATAAGTGTGGCGAGAAGAAATTATTCTACATAGATTGTGAAGAGGAACAAGAAAAAGAACAAGAACCATCTCAAGATGAAAATGTAGAAGCAATTTTATCTGAAGAGTTGACTCCCATGATATTGTGTAATGCATTGGTTGGAATTAGAACTCCTTAAACCCTCAAGATTGAAGGATATATCAAAAAGAAAAAGGTAATAGTACTAATTGATTCTAGCAGTACTCATAATTTCATTCACTATAAATTAGCAAAAGCTATCAATTGATTTGTATATCCAGCACCAGAGTTTCAAGTAATGATTACAGATGGAGGAACTATCAATTGCTCATGAAAATGCAATAAGATCAATCTTACTATGGGGCAATATGTAATGAATAGTCCAATGATTGCTATACCTATGGGTGGTGCAGATGTTGTACTAGGAATCCAATGGTTACAATCATTAGGAACAATGGCTTTTAGTTTTCAAGAACTTTTCATGAAATTTTAATTGGAAGGAAAAGAAATTGAGTTAAGAGGTATCACAGGGAAACCCAGTAAGGTGATAAGATCTAATGGCATGAAAAAATTATTGAAAAAGGGGCATCTAGATGTTATTGCACAACTATGCTCACTAGATGTTCTAACATCTAAGCCATCTATTCCTTAAGATCTCCAAGGGATCATTGATAAGCATTCCAAAGTATTTGAATATATTCCCAAAGGTCTTCCACCCACTTGAAATCATGATCATGATATTCACCTAATTCTTGTGAGTGTTCCTCCTAACATTAGTTCATACATATACCCTTATGACTAGAAGAGTGAAATTGAGTGCATGGTTGAAGAAATTTTAGAGGCTGGCATTAGCAGACCTAGCCAAAGTTCTTACTCTGCACCAATGGTAATGGTATTCAAGAAAGATGGCTCATGGCATATGTGTTCAGATTATAGAGAACTCAACAAGATCACTATTAAAGATAAGTTTCTCATTCCCGTCATTGATGAATTGTTAGATGAACTACATGGAGCAATCTATTTCACAAAGTTGGATCTCCGTTCAAGGTATCATCAGATTAAAATGAAAGAAGAAGATATCCCAAAAGAAACATTATGAACTCATGAAGGCCATTATGAATTATTGGTCATGCCTTTTGGCCTTATAAATGCACCTTCCACATTCCAAGGGTTGATGAATTCCATTTTCAAGCCCTTCCTTCGAAAATTTGTGTTAGTATTTTTTGATATTATACTAATCTATAGAAAGTCTTGGGAGGATCATGTGCGACAAGTTGACAAGGTTCTACAACTACTAAAGGAGAAACAACTATATGCCAAACCATCCAAATGTTTCTTTGGAGTGAAGGAGGTAGAGTATTTGGGTCATATTGTATCTCATGAAGGTTTCAGGGTAAACCCTAACAATATTAAGGCCACGATGGACTAGCCGATTCCCAAAACATTGAAGAATATTAGAGGATTTTTGGGTTTGACATGTTACTACCGCAAGTCTATTAGGCACTATCGAAGAATAATAGCACCTTTAACAACACTAACTAAGAAGGATGAATTTTCATGGACTCTAGAGGAAACTAAAGATTTCGAACAAATTAAAGAGGTGATGTGCAAATCTCCTGTCTTGACCACTCCAGACTTCACAAAAAACTTTATTGTGGAATGTGATGCCTCAGGAAATGGAATTGGTGCTATCCTAATGTAAGAAGGAAGGACCCTAGCTTTTGAAATTCGACCACTCAATGGAAAGGACTTACACAAACCCATTTATGATAAGAAAATGATGGAAATATTGCATGCATTGAAGAAATGGAATCCTTACCTAATAGGTAGGCACTTCAAGGTAAAAAAAGATCATGATATTATTAAATACTTCTTGGAACAAAGACTATATTCAAAAGAACAAAAAAAATGGGTAACCAAGATATTGGGTTATGATTTTGAAATCGTCTATAAAAAAGGGAAGAAAAATGTTGTGGTAGATGAACTCTCAAGAAAGGATGAATATGTTGAGGCTTTTCTCTATGCTATCTCAATCATCCAACCTGATTGGATAATAGATGCAAGGGATGAATGGAAGAATGACAAAAAAGTGTGGACTCTCATTCAAAGGTTGCAGCAGGATTCCAGTACATCAGATACATTTACATGGAAAAATGATTCACTATGGTACAAAGATCGCTTATATTTATGTAAGAACTCCCAACTCAAACAAAATGTACTATTGGAATTGCACACCCCTCCAATACGAGGGCACTCAAGATTTTTGAAAACCTACCATAGGGTCAAGAAGGAATTTTTTTGGGATGGCCTTAAAAATGATGTTCAAAGGTTTGTGGTAGAATGTTTGGTTTTCCAACAAAATAAGGTGGAAACAATTAAGACCCCAGGTCTTTTACAACCATTAGCCATCCCAAGTCAATGTTGGGAGGAGGTTTCCATGGATTTCATCATAGGGTTACTGAAGTCTGAAGGAAAGAGTGTCATCATGGTGATTATTGATAGACTGACCAAGTACACACACTTTTGTGCACTCTCTCATCCCTTCAAAGACAGTATAGTTTCCATCACATTCATGGATACAGTTCAAAAGCTACATGGCAGCCCAAAGATTATTGTAAGTGACAGAGATCCCATCTTCATTGGACATTTTTGGACAAAATTATTTTCTTGTTTGGGTACTCAATTGGCTCATAGCTCATCCTATCATCCTCAATCTGATGGACAAAACGAGATAGTGAAAAAATGTCTGGAAGGCTACCTTCGTTGCTTTGTCTCTGAAAAACAAACACAATGGTTCAAATGGTTACCCTTGGCAAAATGGTGGTAAAACACTTCCTTTCATACTGCAACAAAAATGACACCATTTATGGCACTCTATGGATACCACACTCCTTCCATCACTTCTTCTCTAAAAGAAAAATCTAAGGTTCAAGCAGTGGAATATCACATTGAGCATCAACAACAAGTTCCCCAAATATTAAAGGACAACCTGACCATGGCACAAAATCTCATGAAACAACAAGAAGATCAACATCGTAGTGAAAGAAGTTTTGAAGTAGGGGATTGGGTGTTTTTAAGACTACAACCATACAAACAAATGTCCCTCAATCAAGCCAAGAAGGATAATAAATTATCACCAAAGTACTATGTCCCTTATAAGGTGTTGCAAAATATTGGTACTATGGCATACAAATTGGAGTTGCCTGCATCTTCACGAGTACACCCAGTTTTCCATGTTTCATGCTTAAAGAAGGTTATATGTGACAATATCCCAGTTCAAACTATATTTCCAGAAATTGACGAGGAAGGAAAAATCATATTGGAGTTGGAAGCCATAACTAACACAATAATTCTCCAGCTGAGGAATAGATCTATTTCAGAGTATCTCATTAAATGGAGGAAACTACCCGCTAAAGATTCCACTTGGGAAGATGAGTCTTTTATACAGAAGAATCCAGAGTTACTCAAGCATTGTGGAAAACACTTGTTGCAAGGGGAGGGGCATGTTAATCCCTAAATAGTGGATCATTACCCCTTAATTGGGGCATATTACATTAGTAATGTTATTTTATTTATGTCAGCTTTATTCCATTAGTTGTAATTATACCTCCTAGTCTCCTATATATACCAAGGAGACATTTTCATTTGGAATCATTTTGTAATTGTACATTTATGTGGGCATAAGGAGGTTTCCCCCTCGAAGAGGCTTATTATCTGAATTTCTCTCTTTTTCAAGTTGTTGAGTACTTATTCTGAGGTTTTTCTATGCTATATTGATATTTGGTTCTTAACATAGCCAAATAACATAGGTGGTTGTAGCCTTCTTTTAGTTGTAGCCAAAGAATTGGGGAGTTGGAGCTTCCCTCAGGTTGTAGCCTGAGAAAATAGGGGGTTGGAGCCTCCTTCCAGTTGCAGCTGGAAAACAAAGGAAGTTGGTGCTTCCAATGAATGTTATTCTTCAAGACATATAAGAAAAAGAATTCTGTGGTTTTCTCCTGCTTTGGGTTTCCACATAAAACATTGGTGTACTATGTATGGGTATGATTGTTCATTTGTTCATTTCTTATTTACTCTACAGTTATTGGATGACAATTCTACATTGATATAACACTTGGATTATATGGTTAAAAATGATTAAAGTGATCTATTACTGATTCACCCCCCCTCTCAGTAATCCAAAAACTACTACAATCCCGAAGATGCAAGATGGGAACATGAAGAAAACATGTAGGAAGAATACTCGCATTTTTTCCAATTTTGAAGAAAAAAGAAGATGAAAACTAAGACTCCATTTTTGGACAACCAGTTACCAGAATCACATATCTGAAATTCTTGGTCACCTATGCTTATATCCCTAATAAAATAATGGTGAAGCTCAATGGACTGAGGGAAGTGAAGGGGGAACATTCCTTGGGTCAACAGTTTTAGTGTAAATGTGTTGAACCTGCAAAAAATAGATCTAGCTAGAAAATACTACACACATTTGTAGAGAGAAATTAAGAAAGAAGAAGAAGGAGAGAAAGAATGGAAGAATTCTCATTAACCGTTATGAATAATGAATAATTTACACATGATATACTCTGTATAACTCAATGAGTGTGCATTGGAGGAGAACCAATGCACCATGGTGGTGGTCTAGAGTGATATGGACACACACCATCAGTAATGAGAGTGAACTACCACCTAGTCTAGTCTCTTAGGAAGTTACGGGCGTGAACTGCCACCTAGGTGAGTTAACTAGTCAATGAGTCTTCAGTTAACTGAGTAAACAAAGAGTAGTGAGGAGTAGATTAGGGAATCAAGGGTAATGCACCATTATGGTGATGATCCCAAGGCAAGTGCACATTAGCATGGTGATGATCCCAAGGCAAGTGTGCATTAGCATGGTGATGATCCCAATGTTTCATGGTGACAAAATGAATGCAACATCTAAACTCAACTCAACTAGTCAAACTGAAGTGTCAACTGAAAGAGAATATTCTCTAGGTGGAATATTCTCCCCTAAAATATAGGAGACTAGATAATGACTAATTATGACTAATAAAAAAGGAAAAACCTTAGGAAAAATAAATCCTAGATGTGTGTGAAATAACTCCAACACCCCCCCTGAACATCATTATGGTGAAAATAAAGAATGAGTCCCAGCAACGAGGCCATGTTAGGTACCCAAATACAAAATATACACTAAAATAAAGTGAGGAAAGAGGGAAAACCTCATGGGAAAACACCCCCCTCAAGGTACAATGTATGTAAAAAGAAGAACTATAGTTGTTAGGAAATTGTGTCCTTCACTCCAAGACGACTTCGTAGAGAATGGAACTTCTGCTTAGTGAAGGTCTTGGTGAAGATGTTTGTTGTTTTTTTTTTTGAAGGACAGAACTATAGGTCATTGATCCCCTCATGTACTATATCCTGGATGTAATGCATGTGGATCTTGATGTGGTTTGTCTACTGCCTCTTAAATGGATCTCTGCAAAACTTTAGAGTGCTCTAGTTGTCACACCAGATGACGATCGACCGATGAAACTGAATGCCCAACTCAGTGAGAAAATGTTGTACCACATAGCCTAAATGGTTATGTTAAATACCCCTCTGTACTATGCCTCGACTGAAGATAGAGAAATGGAAGCTTGCTTCTTTCTTGACCAATAGATAGGTCTGGAACTAAGATTGAGTTAGTAACCAGATGTGGACTTGCGATCAGTGTTCTCACCAGCCTAGTCAGAATCAATAAACTCGATGAGATCTAATGTAGAGTCTGTTGCATAATAAATCCCAAAGGTGATGGTTCCCTGTATGTATCAAAGGATATGCTTTGCAACCTTCCAATGTAGCTCATGTGGCTCCTGCATGAAACTAGAAACTGCACCAACTACATATGAGAGGTATGGTATGGAGTGTGTGAGATACAACAAGCTTCTTACTAGTTGTCTGTACAGTGTACTATCAACCAATGGAGTTTCCCTTCCATCCTCAAGTTTGAATCCTAATAGGAAAGGAGTCGGAGCGGACTTGCATTCTGTCATGTGAAATATCTCAAGGAAATCTCGTGCATACTTGGCTTGAGACAGTTTGATGCTTGATGCATCCTAGCTGATCTCGAGTCCATGTAAGAACTGTAGAAAACCCATGTCCATCATCAAAAACCTCTCATGTAGAATCCTCTTGACTGTAGAAATCGTTGAGGTCGAGCAACCGATGATCAACAAATCATCAACCTACAGAAGTAAGAGTATAAGTGAATCAAATGTCCCAAACATGTATATATTCAGGTCTGATTTACAATGCACAAAGTTATGTGACAACATGTAGGAGTCCATCTTGTCATACCATGCCCTCGGAGCCTGCTTGAGGCCATAAAGGGACTTCTTCAGTCAACAGACCAAAGATGAGTCCTGCATAAATCTCTGGGGCTGCTCCATGTAGATCTCCTTGGAGAGATCACCATGAAGAAATGCATTCTTCATGCCCATCTAATGGAATTCCCATCCCTTGGTTTCCGCAATGGAAAATACTAATCGTATGGAATCCATCTTCTCTAATGGAGCGAAGGTCTCATCATAGTCAATACCATGAACCTGCTAAAAGCCTTTGGTGACAAGATTGGATTTGTATCTGCTAATCTGTCCATCCGCTACACTCTTGGTCATGTAGACCCATCTGAATCTGACAGGTTTCCTTCCAGAAGGAAGGGGAACCAAATCCGAAGTCTGGTTCTTGAGAAGGGAGTTGTACTCCTCCTACATGGTGGATTCCCAAAAGGGATTTCCAATAGCCTCACCATAATACTATGGATCTAAAGAATGAACCAAGAAAATATTCCTGGAGGGAAATGGTTTAGTGGAAGTGAGTGCAATAGGAGGCTCCTCAAAATCAGATCAAGTCCTCCTAGTATTGGCTGGATCACCAATGAGATCCCCTGCATCATCAAGAGTAGTATGTGCCCATTTGGGCCTCTTCTCTGGCTCTGCAACTGCATCTGGATGCTATGAATCTGCATCTGACTATACTAATTCTGAATATGAATCATGTGAGTCCTCCAAATCAAAACTCTCATCTGACGAAGAGTCTTCATGTGCATGCTCATCATCTTGAATAGGTGGAAGAATGAAGGTGTCTGCATGTGGTTGTTGAGGTACATGCAAGAAACTTTCCTCGAATTGGACACTATGCTCAATGATGAGCTGGTCCGAGGAAATATTAATAAGCCTATATCCCTTCACACTGTCGAGGTATCCAAAAAAAATACACTCAGTGCTCTATGGATCAAGTGACTTCCTCTTTTCAGAGGGAATCTGGGCCCATGCACGTGAACTGAAAATATGAAAGTGGTTCACTTTTGGTTTGAGGCAACTCCAAGCCTCGTAGGGGGTCATATCCTTAACAGATCTATGGGGATATATGTTTTGGATGTATGTTGCACAATTAAGTGCTTCAGCCCATAGGATCTATGGTAGTGACTTTGCATGCAACATGCAATATGCCATGTCCTTTAGAGATATGTTTTTCCGCTCAGAAACTCTATTTTTCTACGGAGTATATGGAACTGTGCGCTGCAACTAAATCCCTACCACATGGAAAAAATTATGGATCTGAAGATTTACATAATCTCCCCCATTGTCAGATAAGAGGACATTGATATTCTTTCCGGACAATGTCTCAACAAGGCTTTGAAATCTTTGAGGTGTTGAAATACCTCAGGTTTTTTCTTGAAAAAGTAGATCTATATAAAACGTGAGAAATCATCAACAAAAATGAGAAAAAACATCTCTTTTTTTATGGATGGATGTGGAAAAGGACCCATAAGGTCACTGTGGATTAGATATAAAGGTGTAGAAGCTCATTGAGACTTTCCTTTATCGAATTTCTCTTGATGGTGTTTTCTGAGAACACATCTCTCACATACTCCCTTGGATAAATGGATGTCTGGTAGAACATCAACCAATATTTTCTTGCTAAGCTATTGCATGTATCTAAAATTCAAATGTCCAAACTTTTCGTGCCTTATCCTACTACTTTCATCAATATGAGTAAGAAGTAAATCATAATCAGGTTCAATAAATTCAGAAAATGTATACAATCTAGACTGATGATTTACCTCACCGGTAGAAACCCTGGAGTTGGTTTTCATGTCATATATGTCCATGAAATTTGGTATGAATATGAATTTATTTCCAGTGCCATAATTCTTCATATGATAAACAGAGAGAAGGTTGATGGAGAGTTTGGGAACATGCAACACATTCTCAAAGATTTCGTTGTTGAGATCAATCATTCCTTTGCTAGTGACTTCGACAGAAGAGTTGTCCCCCATCAGAATAGGAGGAAATTTGCATGCATCCAATAAAGAATATAATTCTTTTGAGGCAACCATGTGATGTGATGCTCCTAAATATACGATCCAAGCATCGGAAGAGGAGTTGATGGCAATCAAGGCATGGATAGAATTGTCTTTCTTTGAATTCAAATCTTTTGGCTTCTTCTTCTTGGCACCCTCAGGGATGTGATCTCCAAGGTTGTTTTGATGAAGTATTTGATACATTAGATCTATCTTTTTTTTCATGCATTAAAATTCCGAATGGAATCCTTTGTGATAGTACGTTCATTTCTCCCCTTTTCCCCTTTGAATCTGATGGCATCGATGAAGGGTTTTGTGTACCCTTCCTTCTTCAGATGTGCATGAGCTTTCTGTTTGTCTTTATATTTAGATTTATGATATTTTTGGCTTCCATATTGCACAATGAGTGCATGCGCCCTTGGGCCTTTGATTGTGCCCATGTTGATGAGCTTGGTTTTCTCTTATGTCAGGGATTCGATAAAGTCCTCAAGAGAAGGAATCTTCCAAGTGGATCTAGAGGTAAATCTGATAGAATGGAATGTGGATACAAATACATAGAATTTAGGACCAAGATTGGAGAGAATGGTGAGAACCATTTTTTTCTCCTTCTTCGATTTATCAACCCCGCAGAATTTGAGTTGTGACAGTAAATCCTTGAATTTTGTAAATAAATCTTGGATATTATTGAAGCTTTTTGGATCCAATGTAAGAAGTTTCACCTCCAAAATGTGTCCCCTCATCTCACCCTTTTTTCCAAAGATCCCTTCCAAGGTGGTCCAATATTCATTGGGAGTCTTACAGGAAGATATATGGAAAGGGAGATCGGGAGAAATAAGACTAAAAATTGTTTTGAGTGCTTCATCGATGCAATTTAAATACTTGGATTTTTCTATGGCTGATGTCAGTTCTATATCTGTATTCAAGGTTAACCTATATAACCCTATGGTTCAAATATGTATGGATATTTTCTCCTTCCATGAAAAATAGTTGTAAGGTGTAAGAATGAATTCTTTTTGGAAATCCATCTTTCCGTTGTCTTCAATCTTTTGTACCTGCAAAGAATTTTGGTGTATCTTTTGCTTAGTAGTCCATCGGCTCTGATACCATGTAAATGTGTTGAAATTGAAAAGAATATATCTAGCTAGAAAATACTATAAACATTTGTAGAGAAAAATTAAGAAAGAAGAAGGAGAGAAAGAATGGAAGAATTCTCATTAACCGTTATGAATAATGAATAATTTACACATGATATACTCTGTATAACTCAATGAGTGTGCACTAGAGGAGAACCAATGAACCATAGTGGTGGTATAGACTGATCTGGACACACACCAATAGTTATGGCAGTGAATTTCCACCTAGTTTAGTCTCTCAGGCAGTTACGGGAGTGAACTTCCACCTAGCTGAGTTAACTAGTCAACTAGTCTTGAGTTCACTGACTGAACATAAAGTAGTGAGGTGTAGATCAGGGAATCAAGGGTAATGTGCTAGTCTAGTGATGATCCCAAGGCAAGTGTGCATTATCATGGTGATGATCCCAATGTTTCATGGTGACAAAACCAATGTGACATCTAAACTCAACTCAACTAGTCAAACTGAAGTGTCAACTGAAAGAGAATATTCTCTAGGTAGAATATTCCCCACTAAAATATAGGAGAATGGATAATGACTACTTATGACTAATAAACAAAGAAAAATATTAGGAAAAATAAATCCTAGGTGTGTGTGAAGTAACTCCAACAGTTATTTTACCCTAATTTTCAAGGTATTTTCACATGTGTGTTAAGAGTTTGCAAATTCATGCCTTGGTCTTAGGAAGACCATGTTGGTTGTGGAGCCTGATTATCTTCCTGATTCAGAGGTCCTTGCTTTCAGCTATGTTTATACCCCATGAAGTATTTACACCCCATAAGTATGTACACTCTTCCACGTGGGGGAGTGTAGAGGGGGGGTACCCCCTCTGCGGGGTCCAAGGGGGCTATCCCCTTGGCTGGGGGTTCTGGGGGAAAGAGGGCCCCCAGTGGGGGTTCGGGGGTGAAGCCCCCGAAGAAAAAATTGCCTTATAAAAGTATATTGTAATTTCATTGTAAATCTGGACCGTTCATTATAAGGTTGCAGATCTAACGGTAGAGATTATGTTAGGGTTTTTTCCCTAGAAGGCAACCCTCTTTTATGAGGGAAATGTATCGCGGCTATGGTTGATGGTGAGTATTGTATTCTGAGAGAGGATACTGTGAGACAAATAAGAGGAAGTTACAACGGGTTTTGTTGTAGGTTGTATCCCTTCATTTTGCTAGATAATAATAAAGAAAGGACCTGGCAATTTTTCTGGTGGACGTAGCCCACACTGGGTGAACCATGTAAATATGTGTCTCTCTTGTATTGTGTATCTTATGTGGTTTATTTCCACATTTTTTTTATTTTGTTGCTCTACGGTCCTATTTTTCTAACAACAGGTATCAAAGCGTAAGGTAACTCGTAGGAAAAGAGGGTTCCTGGTTCGAGTGGGAGCAATGTCGGAAGATGGAAAGTTTAGGGTCGAGAAATTTAACGGCCAAAACTACCAATTATGGAAGATGCATATGGAAAATTATTTATATCATAATGATCTATTCCTACCATTGAGAAGAGTAGCAAAGAAGCCGATGGCCATGAAGGACGAAGAATGGGAGATTCTTGACAGAAAGGCTCTAGGAACGATACGACTGAGCCTGGCAGCGTCGGTGGCTTTCAATATCTCGAAAGAAAAGACAATGAAGGATTTGATGGATGCGTTGGCCAAATTGTATGAAAAACCCTTGACGTCCAATAAGGTATTTCTAATGAAGAGATTATTTAATATGAAGATGTCGGAAGGTGGGTCTTTTGCAGATCATTTAAATAAATTTAATACGGTTACTAATCAACTAAGTTCTGTAAAAGTAGACTTTGATTATGAGGTTAGGGATCTTCTAATCTTGTGCTCATTGCCATAAAGCTGGAATGGCTTGGTCATGGCTGTAAGTAACTCTATATTTGGTTCAAATACTTTAAAATTTGATGATGTTGTTGGTGTTATCCTTAGTGAGGAAATGCGATGGAAAAGCACAGGTGAGACATCAGGTAATGCGTTGAACATGGAGAACAGGGGAAGACAAAAGGATAGAGGAAAGGGATCAGGGAACCATGGGAATTCTAGGAAGGAAAGATCCAAATCCAGACTTGGAAAGATAGAGTGATGGAATTGTGGGAAGAAAGGACATTTGAAGAAAGACTGCAGAGCTCCAAAGAAACAAAGAGATGGATAGTAGGAGAGAAATCAGGAAGCAAATGTAATAGGTGATGTGTTACAAGATGCTTTGATTCTTTCTGTAGATAATATTTATGAGTCTTGGGTAGGAGATTCATATGCCACACCCCATAGGAAACATTTTCTAGATTACGTTCAAAGTGATTTTGGACAGGTTCATTTGGGTGATGATGCACCATGCAAAATTGTTAGAATGGGAGAGGCAAAAATAAAGCAAAGCAATGGAAACCAATGGTTGTTGAAAGAGGTAAGACATATTCCAGATTTAAGGAAAAATCTAATTTCAATAGGGCAGTTGGAAAGTGAATGTTGTATATCCATATTTATAGATAAGATGTGGAAGGTCATCAAAGGATCATTGGTGATAGCGAAAGGAGAGAAGGTAGGTACATTGTATTTATGTATTGGTAATACTGACTCTTCTATATCTTTAGCTTCTACAGGAGTGGATACAGCACTGTGGAATCATAGGCTGGGACACATGAGTGAGAAGGGTATGCAGATACTTCACAAAATAAATTTGTTGCCAGATCTTAAACAAATTGATTTGGACTTCTGTGAGCATTGTGTTTATGGAAAACAAAAGAGAGTCAGATTTCTCAGAGTCGGAAAAGAAAAGAAGAATGAAAGGTTAGAGCT
>JASDQU010099865.1:506657-572216 GCA_032191745.1 Picea mariana
GTTTTTTATACTTTTAAGAAATGGAAAGTTTTAGTTGAGAATGAGACAGGAAAAAGTTTGAAGTGTTGTAGATCAGATAATGGAGGTGAATACTGCAGCAAGGACTTTGATGATTACTTTTCGTACCATGGGATTCGTAGAGAGAAGACAATTCCACGAACACCACAAGAAATTGGTGTGTCAGAAAGGATGAACAGGACAATCATGGAGCGTGCGAGGAGTATGAGATTGCATGCTGGTTTTCCCTTATAGTTTTGGGAAGATCTTGTAGATACTGTTGTTTACTTAATAAACATAGGACCTTCAAGCTCTTTGGATGGTAGAATTCCAGAGGAGGAATGGACAGGAAAAAAGGTAAACTATTCTTTTTTGAAAACTTTCGGTTGTGAAGCATTTGTCCATATTGATAAAGAAAATAGAACAAAGCTTGAGGCAAAATCCAAGAAGTGTACCTTTATTGGATATGGTGTTTATGATTTTGGTTATCACTTATGGGATTATGAAAAGAACAAAATCATTAGGAGTAGAGATGTCATATTCAATGAAAGGGTCATGTACAAAGATCAGTTGCAGGGAAAGAAACAGGAAGCAGAAAAACAAGAATACACAGTGCTTGATGAGATCACTGAAAAAGAAATTCCAAAGGAACCTGAAAATCAAAATGTACAATAGCAGGAGCAGTAGGTACCTCAAACACCTGCAAGTGTTGTTATAATATCTACCAGCTTAAGTATACCCCCTGAATGATACTCTCCTTCATTATATTATTTATTGTTGACTGATTCTGCTAAACCATAATGTTATGACGAGGCAATGCAGATAGACACCAAAAATAAGTGGGAGCAAGGCATGAAAGAGGAAATGGATTCTTTGGAAAATAACCAGACTTGGGACTTGATTCAGTTGCCTACAGGAAAAAGAGAATTGCAGAATAAATGGGTTTACAAGTTGAAGGAAGAAGATGGAGGAGAAAAACAGTACAAGGCTAGACTTGTTGTAAAGGGGTTTGCACAAAAGAAAGGTATAGATTTAGATGAAATATTTTCTCCTGTTGTTAAAATGACTTCAATTATGACTATTTTAAGTCTTGTGGTAGTAAAAGATTTGCATCTTGAACAGTTAGATGTAAAAACAACTTTTCTTCATGGGGATTTGGAGGAAGAGATTTATATGCAACAACCATAGGGGTATGAGGTCAAAGGGAAGGAGAATTTGGTATGCAGGTTAAAGAAGAGCTTGTATGGCCTAAAGCAAGCTCCAAGGTAGTGGTATTTTAAGTTTGACAGGTTTATGACAGAACATGTTTATAGTAGATGTCATTCTGATCATCGTGTTTATTTTAAAAAGCTAGAAAATAGAAGATTTATTATCTTGCTATTGTATGTAGATGACATGCTTGTTGCAGGGACTAATATGAAGGATATAAATGTGCTCAAGAAGAAATTAGCCAATTCATTTGCGATGAAGGATTTGGGTGTTGCAAAGAAAATCCTTGGCATGAGAATAACAAGAGATAGGAAAAATCGCAAACTGACATTGTCTTAGGGTGAGTACATAAAGAAGGTGTTGGAGAGGTTTAGAATGCAGAATGCAAAACCAGTTAGTACACCTTTGGTCAACAATTTCAAATTAACTAAGGAAATGTTTCCCAAGGCACAGGAGGAGATATAATACATGTCCAAGGTCCCATATTCATCAGCAGTTGGTAGCTTGATGTATGCAATGGTTTGCACAAGACCAGATATTACACATGCAGTGGGAGTTGTGAGCAGGTATATGAACAATCTAGGTAAAGAACATTGGGAGGCAATAAAGTGGATTCTCAGGTATTTGAGAGGTACTACTACATATGCATTATGTTTTGGAGGTTCATACCCTTTTCTATAGGGATATGTTGATTCAGATATGACAGGTGATAATGACAGTAGGAGGAGAACCATAGGGTATGTTTTTACTATAGGTGGAACAACAGTAAGTTGGATTTCGAAACTGCAAAAGGTTGTTTCACTTTCAACAATAGAGGCAGAGTATGTTGCTACTACAGAGGCTAGTAAAGAGATGATTTGGTTACAAAGGTTTATGGAGGAATTGGTAAAGAAGCAGGAGAATAGTCGGTTGTACTGTGATAGTTAGAGTGCCATTCACCTTGCAAAGAACTCGGCCTTCCATTCGAAGACTAAGAATATACAGTTGAGGTACCACTTCATATGATCCGCTTTGGAAGATAGACAATTGAAGATGGAAAAGATACACACTAGCCAGAATCCTGCAGACATGTTAACAAAGGGAGTAACCAGGGAGAAACTGAGTTCCTGCTCAGTTTTAGTTGGTCTTCAAGAATGAAGATGAAAATGAGAAATTTGCTAGGTCCAAGAAGGTTCAGACTCCAGCATATACAACAATGATGGATTTGTTGAGATTAGTCTCCAAGTGGGAGATTGTTGGTTTTGGAGCCTGATTATCTTCCTGATTCAGAGGTCCTTACTTTCATCCATGTTTATACCCCATGAAGTATTTACACCCCATAAATATGTACACTCTTCCACGTGGGGGAGTGCAGAGGGGGGTTACCCCCTCTGCGGGGTCTGGGGGGGCTATCCCCCCGACTGGGGGGTCTAGGGGCAAGCGGGCCCCCAGCGGGGGTTCGGGGGCGAAGCCCCCAAAGAAAAAATTTCTTTGTAAAAGTATATTGTAATTTCATTGTAAATCTAGACCGTTCATTATAAGGTTGCAGATCTAACGATAGAGATTATGTTAGGGTTTTTTGCCGTAGAAGGCAACCCTCTTTTATGAGGGAAATGTATCGTGGCTATGGTTGATGGTGAGTATTTTATTCTGAGAGAGGAGACTATGAGAGAAAGAAGAAGAATTTACAGCGGGTTTTGTTGTAGGTTGTATCCCTTCATTTTGTTGTATAATAATAAAGAAAGGACCTGGCAATTTCTCTGGTGGACGTAACCCACACTGGGTGAACCACGTAAATCTCTGTCACTCTTGTATTGTGTATCTTCTGTGTTTTATTTCCGCATTTGTTTTATTTTATTGCTCTGCGGTCCTGTTTTTCTAACAGACCAATGCATTCATATTTTGAGTCATTAAGTGTGTGATAGTTAAAACATAGTTACCAACTTAATGAGAACTCTACATAGTTCTCGTTTTTTGCAGGGTCCAATTTTTTACCCCGTTTTTAAAAATGGTACTATTGGTAGCACTCCCTCTCCTTTTTCAGGTGGTTTTTCGATATTTTAAATTTTTCGATCCATAATGTTTCCACATTTTTTTTTCAATGCTTATTTTTCATCTATTTTCAAATTTTTCAAATTTGTTTTTTTTTATTCAATGGTGTTTTTAGTCATTTTTACATCTTTCAATCTTAAAAATATTTTTTACTATTTACTTTTTTGAAGTTACAATTTTTCATATAATTGTGTCTCCTTAATTAATTTATTGTTCCATACTTTTAAAATATAGTGGAAAACATCATTTTTAACACATTGTTTACCTTCACTTCAATATATAGAAAACAATTGTAGTTAAATAACACTATTTTTTAATATTTAGCAAAAAAATATAATTCAATTTGTTTTTAATAAATTAAAAACTGAAAAAAACTAAGAAAAATAAAAGAATTGAAAAAACAAATATTAGATAATAAAAGAAATTAAAGAAAAACTTAAAAAACTAAAGAGGAAAAAAAAAAACAAATATATAAATTAAGCTAAAACTAGAGAAAAAAAACAAAAAAAGGTAAAAAAAACAAATTTATGGCCCAAAAACTTTAGAAAGGTTTAAAAAACACACAAAAAAAATTAAAATATAGATTAAAAAAAAAACAAATTAAAACACCTTAACCACAAAATTTAATACAAAATTAAAAAAAAATATTAAGAAAAACATAAAATTACAAAAAAAATTATATTTTTTATTAAAAAACTTAAAAATATGTAAAATTTTATAAAAAAACAAACAAATTAAAAACAATATATGCATCGGTGATGGGAGGCATGGGGGGGTGATGTCGAGCATCATCCTATCCCCCAGGAGCTAATCCCTAGTCCCCTAGGGACCATGGCTTAGCCCCTAGGGGTTTGGGTGATGTCGAGCATCACCCCCCACGACACCCAACCAACCCATGCGTGGGATGGTTGGGCGTTGTAGGTGTCATGGGGGGTGATGTCGGGCATCATCCCAGCCCCCATGGGATAATCCCTGGTCCCATGAGGCTAAGGATTAGCTCGTGGGGGTTGGGGCGATGCCCAACATCGCCCCCCATGACACCCACAACGCACAACCAACCCACGCGGGCTGGTTGGGTGCCATGGGTGTCGGGGGGTTGGGGCGGTGTCAAGCATTGCCCCAGCTCCCACGAACTAAGCCCTGTCCCCATTGGACCATGGCTTAGCCATTTGGGGCTAGGGTGATGTTGAGCATCACCCTCCATGACACCTCGATAATATGTAGGTTTGTAATTTTTTAAAAAATAAAATTTGATTTTAATTTCAATCAAAATTTTGTGTTATTTCAATTGCAAAATTGTATTTTATTTTATTTTGTATTTAAATGTTATTAAATTTGTTTATATTTGCATTTTGTTTTATTTTTTTACTTTAGTTTCAATTAAAATTGATAGGTTTTGTATAGTAAAATGGTTTTTAAATTTAAAAAAAAAAATTCTTTTATTTTTTTAGAAGTTGATTTTAAAATTGGATTTAAAATTTTCTTTTCATTCTTTTATGATTGATTTTATTAAAATTGTTTTTCTTCATTTAAATATTGTTTTTAAAATATATATTTTGATTTTTTTTATTTTAATTTTAAAATTTTAGTTTAATATTTTTGGAATATTTTTTATTTTAGACTTTTTTTTTGGTTGAATTTTGTTAATTTTTTTGCCTTTTTCATTTTTTTTTTTTAATTTACTTTTTTTAAGTTTTTTAATGATTCTTTTGTACAAAAAATATATAATATTTTTTAAAATTATTGTTTATGGAGGAATTCTTTTTTTTGTTTCTTTTTGGTTATTTTTCTTTTTCACCTTATTTTTTAATCTCTTTTAAAAAAAATGATTTTTGAATATATTTTTTTAAATGTGTTTTTTTGGTCATTTAAAAAAACAATTGGGAATATTTTGTCCTTTCTATTTATTTATTTTTTAATGTAGATATATTTTTAAAAAAATTGTAAATAAATTTTCAAGTGACCTTTTGGGGTCCAATTTTGGGTTGTTTATTTACGTGGGGATTTGTTGTCAATGCCACAATTTCAAATAGGTCGTAAAGAGCTATGATTTTCACGTTTAGGAAAAAAACTTTTGTTTTACGTAGCATCACTTTTTGATTTAAGTGTTGATTTTAAGGTTTTATGAGCTACTATCTGAGTTTCGAAGGCCATGTTTGAAAAATGTTGTAATTTTGACCCCATTTAAAAAAATGGTGTTGTTGGTAGCACCACTTTTTAATTTGGGGGTTGATTTTCATGTTTTCTATTCAAAAATATGGGTTTGAAGGGCTAGAGTTCTCGTTTTGAGGTCATAGTTCTTGTTAAGTCGATAACTTTGTTTTAATCATGAGTCTAAGGTTGTTGCCATAAGTTTTGATATGATATGCCATAAAAGAGTCAAGTCATAAATAAAAGGTCTAGGGTAAGTGTTTTCAAACTTGTATCATGGATCATAATGACATGTTATGAGAAATATGGAGCCATCGCAAGTCATCATGTTGTATATACTAATATTCCAAAGTGATTTTGATATTTGTCTTGTAAAGGATCACACGTTGTGTAAGTTCGTTGTGCAAAGATTGGCGCTACCCAAATTGTCAAATAATTTCAAAGGTCCAATCAAGCTTTCAAAATCAGGTTTGCTTGACATGTGAGATTTGGTTTTCCCTCCCTTTTTTCCATGTGAGGGATCTCTTTCATCAAATGCACTCCTCTTCCATAGAAGATTTCAGAAAAACGTGCGCACTATGCATTCTCTATTCATTGCGTTATGATATCCAGGATTCATTGTGCTACACAAACCCTGATTTATCCGCTACACAATCTCTATTTTATCCACTACACAAGCTCTGTTTCATCCACTACACATCACCTGTCCTTCATAATTTCCATACTAAGGAGGTATTGTTTCCTACCAGGTAACTTTTGAGTTAATATGATCTATGATTAAATGACTGGATCTTCCTTGGCCAATTCCTTTGATCCTATTTCTTGTAAACCCTAGCTATGTTTCTCACTATGTAAAGTTACCTACCTTAACCCTAACCATCAACTTGTTTTTCCTCCATAGTCACAATGTGTTGAACATATATATGTAGGATGGAAACTCAAGGGAAGAAGAAATATAATAAGGGAGGGAGCATTTTAAGAATCAAGCCACAAAACTTGAAATTAGTAAACTTTGATCCAACAATTAGGGTTTCTTTTGAACAAGCTAGATGCATGATATTTTGTGAGAAAATTCAAGGGTATAATGTGAAGTTGACAAAGGATTTTTCCCTCAACTTCAATGGCTTTCAGATAGAGGTTTTTGATCTTACTTTCCAGGTGTCAGAGGAAACAATAAATGTTGCAACTGAAATTCCATCCCAAGGGGAGAAATGGTTCAAAGGTATTCCCCTTGATTCCATCTTCTACACTAATTTCTTGAAGCCTAAGTAAAAAAACAGAGTTTTGGTACTACCATTACAAGAGAGTGCATATTGGAACACTATGAAAAGCTATTAAGAGTAATTCAAAGATATTTCGCATGTGAGGGGAGATTTGACAGGGTATATCGGTACCATATTAGGCTTTTAATGCATTTCACAAGAAAAAACCCTTTAATTTACCTTTTTACCTGTACAGAAGCTTAGGTAAAATGTCAGACAGAGTGCAGGCTAAAGTTGACCAGGTTTAAACCAGCTTGTTCCATTTTTCTTTGGTGAAATTACAAGTGTTGGAAGAACTTAAGAATCTTAATAGGGATTAGGATTCTTTCCTAGCTTCAGCAAGGTTTTATTTTGACCCCAAAGGAGACACTCCCCTTTCATATGAAAAAACATATCCTTTATTCCTCAAGGAGTATAATAGGAGGGATAAAAGGTCTACATAACAAGACCATTAGAAAGGAAAAGAAGTGGAAGGTGCTTCACCAATCCAACAAGCTAAGAAGAAAGGAAGAAAATTACACTTTGCAGATAAGGTTGTTGAAACACCAAAACTTAGTAGTCTAATTACAAGATCAACAACCAAAATATTTCCTTCCCTACATACACAATATGTTGAACATACATCTCAAGGTATTAGTAAAGATCAATTTTAGACAGGTGAAAAGGATTAAATAATTGAATAATTACAAGAACAAATTAAGAAATATCATCATACCATAGAACAAATCCATTATGAAAATAGGGAGATGAACAAGAAACTTGTTGAAATGGTTTCTAGTAGTTCAACACCAAAAGAGGTATCAATGTCAAAGAAATAATCAACACCAACGGTTCCACAAAGTTCTAAGGGAAAAGGTAAATAAAGAGTAGTTGATAAGAGTCCTAAAAAAATAGAGCTTCCCAAACCTACAACTCCTTTGACAAGATCTTCAACTAGAAAGTTGATTTCAAAACACAAGCCTACTGAAGAAACACATGCACAGGACCAGTCCATGGAAATTGAAAAGATCCATACCTCACCTGGAGAAGGTGAGAGAAATTTTAAAAGGCTCAAAAAACAATTAAGAGAAGCACATGATTTGATCATTCAAATCAGGGAAGAGAACACGATAGCAAGGAAAGAATTTGATAAACACCTTCATGATTGTGGACCAACCATCTCCAATTCCTATGCAACTATTTTCAATGCCCACTCGAATTTAAAAAGAAATGCACTCTTGCATAGGCAAGTGGAAAATATGAAAAGACATAATTTGTCATCGAGGAAAGAAAACAAGACTCTGAAACTAAGGATGAAACAAACAAAAGTTGATGATGAAGCCAGGGGAAATTAGACCTACTTGCAAAGGTGTCTAAAATATAGAATCATTGATATCATAGTTTTGTTTTTTTTATCAGTAAAGGAATAACATGTTTTTAGTTTTTGTCTAGAAAAGAATGATGCACAGAACTTCCGTAGCGATCTCATGCTACGCAAGTGTTGTAGGTACACATTTGATGAAGAAATGGTGGGAAATGTTGTTGGGATGATAGAATGATTAGTTATAGCCTCCAGAGACTTTGTAGTTACCACCTGTGTGAAGATAATTGAAGAAAAAATACACGTTGTGTAAACTCGCTACACAATTGTTGTAGCTTACAGTTACACAACGAGCTGTAGCAGATTGCTACAAAAACATGTCAGGGAGCCTATTCAGCATTCAAATCAACCCAGATTCGTCTCCAACTATATCAAATTACTCACATCAGTCCTAGAGTTCGAGAGCATGATGAAGAATATATATTTTTTTTTAAATACTCTTATGTAATTAATGTGGTAAAAAAAACTTCTATTTTTAGCAGATACTTTAATTTTGTTCTTATTTTGTGTCACAAGATCCAAAAATAAAGGAAGGTGGTTGAATTTAGACTTCCTTATCTTAGGGATAGATTGTGCATTTATATTGGATCATTTTGAATGTACAAGGGGTTGGCAAAAGAATAGAGTAAATTTTTTCTTGAATACTTTGTAATCTTTTTGAAGTTTAATGAAATATTAGTGCAGAATTACACTGTTATTCATACTAGAGATTCTTGTGGTGGTGATTTGAAGTGTGTGTTTCTCTCTCATGTATGTATTTCTTGTTTTCTTTTCTCTTTTCATCTGCGACTTTTATATACTTAAATTGGAAAGATAATGGTCTTAATTCATTTGATATTGATGCTTTAGATTCAAGAAATTTAAGTATTGTTATCTCTTCTTAACTCAATCCTAATTCATTCCAGTTGGTGCTCTGAATGTAGTTACTTGTTTTCTCTTTCTTCCATCATAGAACAAAAAAAATTTAAACTGAAATATTATCACCTATCTAGCCTATAATTCCTTTATAGTTCTACCCACCATTCACTGATAGTTCCATTTTCTTCAAAGTTGACTCCATTTCCCAATAGATTCATTTTCCTTCCTGCCAACAAAATTTATAAATATCTTTATCTAAACAAATACCTAGCCATTGATCTTTAAGAGAAAACTTATTTTCAGAGACCAAGTGACAAGAGAGATCCCTCTATGAACTGAAAGGGCTAGTTTCAGTGCTAAAGTGGTTTTGTGGTTACCTTTGTGATTTGATTCCTTAGCCAAGCAATTTACATAGTGATAACAAGCAGGTTGAGAATAATGAGAGATTATTGTTGGGACTATTGTTGGAGGGTAAAGATTGCAGAATTTTATTTTATTTTATAAGTATTGTGATCTAAATTTACATATGTATTTTGTCATGGTATGGTGCATCTAGGACAATGAAAAATTGTATGGGAGGGGGAATGTAACATCCCCACTATGATCTCGAGCTTAATTAATGCATAATGTAGATATAAATGTGGTTATGGCCAAGAAATGTGAATGTATTTTTTGAATTGTAAATAAATATAATGTAATATTGGTTTTTGTGATATGGACATAGATGGGGGATTAATAATATAAAATACAGGGGGAATGCCTAGAGAGTGCCCAAGAGAGGTCCAATGGGAAATAATTTATGGGTATTAATTCAAACCCACTTTTCTGAATTTTATTATCATTTGGGGAAACCTTCTATTTTATGGTTGAATGTATGAGAGCCCAATCATTGAATACCTATCATAGGGTGGTTGTGAGAGTCACATCCCATAGTTATTGGAGAGCATGGGGTTGAGGTACAATCAAAATTGGGCAGAGTGAGTAGTCAACTGTCTTGGGGAAAGAGAGGAAATTCATATGAGTAGTAACATGTAGTTTTAGACATTAAAATTTTGACAAGAACATAAAGGAGAGAAGATGGAAGAAGATCTTGGGAGTTGGAATAACAAGGCTAGGAAAAGTTTGGAGCATTTTTGAGGAATTTGAAGCTAGAAATTGAAGAGCCAAGTTGTCAGGCCTAAAGAGTGAACTCTTGGGTGAGTTGCAATGTATCAACAACTGTTTTCTATTGTATTTATTTGTGATTTTCCTGGAAGTGAGTTCCCTTGAGTTCCTAGCTGAGGAGTTCCTAGATATATGTTCCTAAGAGACTCTAATAAATGAATGGGACACTCAATGGACTGAGAGCAGTGAAGGGGTACATTCCTTGGGTTGGGCAGATCAAGAGGAAGAGAGATGGCAGAAATTCAAGATAGTTGTAGGAGAAGACCAGTGGGTTGTGTGATATTAAACTGTGAGAGGCATCCTTATTTTGTGGATTCTTAGCCCCATCTCGTGGACAAATTATTTTTGAGATTTGGAAAAATAGGTCTATGGTTGGGTGGAGCATCATTCCTAGGAATATGGTTGTACAAACTCTCTTTTAAAGATAAGTTTTTATTTATTTTGTTGAGTTATTTACTAGTTCATGGATATGTAATTACTCTGTGAATGATGATGGTTTTTACACTGCTATAGATGTTTTATTAGTTGCATTCATTCTTATTTAGAGTGTCGTAGATGCATTTAATTATGGGTATCATAAATTAGTCGAAATTGAGTTTAAATTGTAGCTGGTAAGCAACATGAATTAACTAGAAAAATAAAATTTTGTTTTATATTTTTTTCCATGTAGTAATGTTCTCTGGTTAATATGGGGGAAGTTAAATCATACTTACATGACATCCAGAATGCACCTTTATGTTCCACCATGCTCACTTTGCACCCATACTTGGAAAATTTTCAAGTATTTTTCCGTGGGTCTATGAGACATTATGATCCATCGTAAATCTCACCTTCTGGGTTGTCTGATCTATGACTTGTGGTGACCTCCTGGGTCATCAGATCACTCACCCTATGGGTTGTCCAATATGTGACACATGGTTACCTCCTAGGCCTTCAAACCCTTCCCCCTCTGGATCGTCCAATATTTGACACATGGAAATCTCGTCCATCTGACCAATTGTTCTTGGTACATAGTCATTTCTTCAAAATCTCTTGGTACTTACTTATTCTTAAAACTTAGACATTTCTCAATATTTCACCACCAACCACAAGTATACAACATTTCCCCAATTCACTTAGTTTTTCTGACCGATTCGTTATTCTTAGTCATTTTCATATCTCGTTGTGCTCCATGACACCTCATTTTTGAGACATCTTTGTCCGAATGATTCTTGATACTTCACCATTTCTTCGAAGTCTTACCATGGGTCTGCGACACTTCCATGATTCTTGTTACCTCATTCATCTGACCAATTCCTTACACTTAGTCAATTTTTCAAATTCCTACCGCGGGTCTACAGGTTCATGCCCATTTCTTCACATAATCTCGATACTCTGCCACTCCACAATGCCTTGATACTTAGTCAATTTTTGATATCTCTTTTGTTGAAATAGAAGACGAGGTGGCTTCCATGTGGAAGTATTCTTCATGTAATGGATTACATGGCATTGATACATGTCCTGAAATGTGGAATCTGCAAAGTTTCTTATTATGGCACTGAAGTGGACTCCCTCTAATGTGGATTTCATCTAACTAGACCTGTGGCACTAATGAGGTTGTTACTGTGGCACTAAAGTGGCATAGTTGGCCCACCAAGTATCAAACTTCATTCCTTTGGTATTTAACAATTAAGCTCAAGAGATGAACGATCATGATTTAACCATTTATGAGTTCATATTTTTTCATGAAAAAACTTAACCCTTTCCATAGAGTCAAGTAGTTCTTTTTTACATTCAAACAATGTGCTTTCATGTTTTTTTTATAAACTATTTTTAATCATTTTTTCCTCATGAATGTGGGATTTGAATCTTTATCTAGATCTGGTTATCTGGTCCTGAACCTCTTTTTCCAAACTCAATAAATGTCCAAACTTCCTATGCGCTCTTTGGATTTCTTGATGCTCTTCGATCTCTCGTCTAATATCCAATTGTCACTTTTTCATTACTGTGCAATTTTGAAATTTATTGGGTTGTTCTCACTCAATCACTTCGTCATCTAGGTGAACAAATAACACTTACAAAATACTGACAATACACAGTCATATTTGCACGTAGAGGCCCATCAATTTACAGGGGAATTATTTACATCCTTTGTTTGGTTTGATCATTGGATCTTTCATTTGCAAGCGAATTTCGCTCTTCAATTTATTGTTTCTCCTCAATCACGTCCAATTTCCATTCTTATTTAAACAAAAATACATTCATTGAAAATATTCAATCTCCCCATGCCTATGATATCAATGACATCCTTTGACATCAATGACAACAAAAATTACAACAACTAATTCCCTTATCCCTTGCACGACCTTGCACTGATATTTGTTTGCAAAGGGTGTGGGTATGAAATTGGAGCTAGTGATTTTTAGCACCATTCTAGTTTTTTCATTCTTTGTTTAGGATTTATCTATCGATGTCAAAAATGTAACTTCAGCATCCATGAGTCATGTGTTTGATCTCCCAAGTGTTGGGTTGTGACAACGCACATTTCACTTACATTTATTTGGGTGGAGGTTTCTCAAGCATTTGGCTTTCCATATGCCTGGAAATGCTTGAGAATCTCCCATTTAAATGAAGAATCCCATGAGGAGCCTCTTGGAACTTGTATTCATTTCTTCATTAATTGGATACGAAATAAATATTATCATTTCCCCCATCTATTTGTCTCTTTTGTGTGTGATTTTTTATATTTGTCTATTTTTGTCTAAGTTCATGAATTTTGTTTGTAGGCCTGAATTCCAAAAAGTGGTATCAGAGTTGATGTTGGTGAAGGTCTGTGAGAGAAAATGGAATATTTTCATTTTCATGTAGAGAAGGACAGTCCACTACAAGGGAATTGAGGTTTGGAACTTTGTCGGTGAGGAGGGAAAACCCTATGAGTTCGAAAGGATATTGGATGCTAAGGAGAAAGGTTGGCAAGGAAGCAAAGTTGGAAGCCATGGAAGAACTTAGAGCAAAGTTCCTCTTGGGTATATTTCTTATGTATTCCAAGTTTTGTTGGGATCCTCTTTTTTCATATTTATGTTACCAATAAATTTATTTTTATTAAACCATTTCCTTCATAATACATGCCCGTATACACCATAAACCTTCATTAAATACCTTTATTCATGACCCATTGTAACACCCCGTGTTTCCCCAACTTGTAATTAATCATAATTGATGATTTCGATGCAATGGCATATAAACATTGTAAATGTATTTTTTCTGATTAGGAATTCCAACAACGTATTGTGGGGTGGATTCTTGAGTACATGCAATGATACCACTAGAGGAATAAGAGGATATTCTATTAGACTAAAGGAACCCAAGCCTCATTGTTGAAGAATTAATTTGGAAATATTCAGTCACTTCCCTTCACCATGATTTTAAGGAAAAATAAGTTAATAAGGGAGGACTGGTGGTTGAAAAACCAACCACCTTTAGTGAATGAAANGGGGGGGGGGGTTTCTTGAGGTGACATAAGTTGTTAGCTAGAGGACAGCAGGAAAATACCTCATGAGTTCCTATGAATAACCCATGGGTGCCTTCTTATATAAATAAGGGGGATAGGTAGAGAACCCATGGAGGAGAAAATATGAAAAAGGAAATGAGGAAAAATGGAGGAGTCTCAAAAAAAAAAAAAATCATAGGACTGGTCTTTAAAACCAAGAACCCACCCTGAGCTAAGGGGTCACAATCTTGATGATGTGGAATTATTTGATAAACCTCAAAGAGGCCCAATCTAGGAGAGGTGATCATAGATAACACCTTGGTGGTATCAGGGCTTGGCATGGGAGTGGCCTACTGTTGAAGTGACTGAGCTTGCAGAGCCTATGGTTGGGTGGAAATGAAATCACCCACAATAGTTGGGTGGCTACATCTTGTAATAGATAATTATTCCTTACACCCCATATATTGAGTAGGGAAATTAGATGGATGCACATGAATGTGTTATATTTGTGCATGCTTGAAATTGACGAAATTAATGTTGGTTCCTTGGTAAGTTATTGCATCTGAATGAATGTGTTTAACATGAGTCTTTATATTTGAACAATTTTGGAACTGTATATTTGAGATTCCTATGTTCTCAATAGATTCTATACAGTAACATGATGTTTGTGAAGAGAACACAAGTACATAAATTAAGAGATGGATAATAATATTTAAGATAAATGGAATACTACAATAATGGCATGTTGAAGACCAATCAAGGTCAATAAACCTTGTGTTGATTCCCCTATGGAATGTTGAAGACCAATCAAGGTCGATAAACCTTTTGTTGATTCCACTCTCCTTAACAATAATGGTTATGGGGAATAAAATATTCATATGAGTGCCAAGTAATAGGTTTTGTGATTGTTGTAAATGGAATAGTAACCTTAAGCCCTGCATAATCCTCTTGTGTGGAAGTTGAAGGGTTGTGGGATGTAAATATTCATCTGAGGAAGGAGAAGAATACTGTAGTAGTTTCCTGAGTAAGGTGAAGGCCAAGAAGGCCTGGTAAAAACCTTGGAAAATATTCAGAAGTTTCCTGTGAATGGCTAAGTCCAATTTTTGGGCTGTAAACAGGAAGAAATCATGTGTGAGTCAGGATACAATGCAACTGTTGATTTATCTTAGTGGATAGGTCTTGAACCTTCACCGAAGAAGGATATGGTGCTTTGAGAGGATGTAACTCGAGTCAATAGGATCCATTATATCCTTCGACAAGATTTCTAGGAAAATCCTGGACCATAGAAGAGAAATGAGAGTCTATCGAAGTGTGAGGTCATAAGGGACCATGATGGGGGTGGATATAAGTCCAAGTGAGCCATTTATCTCTTGGATTGCGTACCATAAATAATTGTGACCATTGATGATGTGTGAAAGGAAAAATATTCTAACTCACAGATCCATGCCTTACCATATAAGTACGAAGAGAGAGAAGACAAAGCTCTGATAATCCAACGTGCTAGCAGGGAAACCCACATGTCCTTAGGAGTGAAAAGTGTCACTAGATGGATGGTTGATGAAGTAGGAGTGGTTTCAAAAGGCTGTGAAATCCTTATGGAATTGATGGTGATCTAGAACATCAAATATGAAAATGTTATATATCAATCGTTGATCATGGAGGAACCATCGAAGTCAGTGGTCGGAGTGTCCTCCATTAAAGCACTCCAATGAGAAAGGCTCAAGGGACAATCTAGACTGTTAATCAAAATAAGGTGAGATCAATTCTCATCTGTAGATATCCATAGGGTCTCTTCTAAGTGACATTAAGAGGGAAGGTGATGTCTTTCTAACGGGGTATGTCTACATACCCGAGGGTAATACATGGATACCTGTATTTGGATGAAGGAATTGGGAGTGGTTCCCTGTCAAGATCATATCTTTGAATGGGAAATTTAATTATCGATCATAGGATTTGTGGGTGGAGAGACCTCCACCATTGATAAGAGAATAGGTTGTCAGAATGCTTGTGCATGGGGTTGATGAGGAACTCTGATGGCAAGGCTTTGAGAATGAACCCAAGTCATTAGATCTATTGGAGTGCCAACAGGAAAGGATTTGAACCATCATATCCATAATAGTGATTTTCATCAGAGTTTTGTACTCAGAGTAACCTAGGACATCAAGGTGTAGGAACTCTGATGGAAAGGCTCCAAGGGTTGATTTTGGTCCTAGATTAGGTGGAGTCTAAGTAGAGACCTCAGGTGCTGGATATATGATCCTTTCTGAAGGGAAAGAAAGGAGTATGATGATATCATGATGATGGGTAATACTAGCATGTTAGCTTACATATCCCTTAGGATGATGCATGGATATAGTTGATTAGCTGATGGATCAAGCATGAACCTTGTTGGGTGAGAAGGGCCTTAAACTCTAATTTAATCAAGGTCTCAAGAGGATGAAGTTGATAGTGCCATGTGTCGATCATAGAAGGTTCCTATGGCATAGTGATTTGGAACCTATAGGTGAGATTTTGTGGGAGACATGGATGCCACATGTAAGGTGGAGTTGGTGCCACTTCATGCAAAGATGACTCCACATGTCAAGAGGATTTGGCACACGTAGGTGAAAATATGAGAAAATATGGGTCATTTGTCGAAGCTTGAAAGGTTGATAAGTCTATGTGGTGGTCAAGAACACCGATGATGATGAAGGCATCGATGATTTGATGAGATTTGTTGATCAATGGTGGGTCGGAGTTAATCTCCATCGTATATTTCTAAAGATCCCTTTATAGTTTATATAATGGATGACGATGTGATGATTGATGTCGAATTCCATCACATCTGGAGGAAGACAGGTGTCAACACCTGGTTCATCGCAAGGTCAAGGGTGGGCCTTGTTTGGTCCAAACCATTGGATGCTCATTTAAAATATTCAACCGTTCAACCTAGGAGAACAGATATCTGGACTTATCATTGTAGATTGAAGGGATGGAAATGATATGTGTTGGCTAAGAATGTCATTTATGACGGAGGCATCAGAGACATCATGAGGATCATTGGATTTGTGGGCCAGTGAATATGGTCCATTGATCTAGGTGTAATGTCGTTGGAGCACAGAAGAATGGAAGGGTGGGTGTTAAGCATCGTGTCCTTTAGAATCGTCAACTCAATTAGAGTCATTGGATGGGATATGCAAGGGTCGTTGGATATAGAATAATCTTGAATAATAGATCATTGTCATAAATTTTGGTTGGGTCTTTGCGACCCATGGAAATAAAATCTTGACAACAACAACTACAAGTTTCTTGGGATTGGAACCAGGTTTCGACGAATTGTGTGGCCAACTCCACGTCAGAGCCACAGTTGTGTGATGTCGATTAACACTTTGGATAGGAAACTATGTGGGTTTCATGTGCCAATGAGGTGGCACCTGGCTAATGAAGATAATAATGTCACCGAGGATGGATGCATCGAAGACATGATGAGGATTGTTGGATTTCGAGCCAGTGAATATGGTCCATCTATCCAGGTGTAATTTCATTGGAGCACAGAATAATGGATGGGTGGGTGTTAAGCATCATGTCCTTTAGAATAATTGACTCGATTAGAATCATTGGATGAGCGATGTAAGGACCATTGGATATAGAATAATCTTGAATAATAGATCATCGTCAGAACTTTTGGTTGGGTCTTTATGACCCATGGAAATAAATATTGATGACAACAATTAGAGGTTTCTTGGGATTGGAACTAGGGTTCGACGAATTGTGTGGCCAATGCCACATCAAAACCATGGTTGTGAAACATCGATTGACACTTGGGATAGGAAATTACGTGGGTTCCATGTGTCAATGAGGTGGCACCTGGCCAATGAGGCTTGAGAAATTTTGAATGCCATAACTTTATATTCTGAGCTTGGTTTTGAGCATGATGACAGTTGTTGGAAATATCTTGATGAGTAGAAGATGATGAAACCCTCAAGAAGAGGTTTCGATATGATTAAGGAAAAGTAAAATTTTAATACCCCATCCCTAAAAAGGGTACATAGGGGGTTGGGTGTGTTACAAAGTGGTATCATATCCATGTTACAACACTAGTCCTAGATTGGCCAGAGATAAGTCAAAGGACCGGTCTAATAAGGAAGAATATGATCATGTTTAAAATAAATTTCCCTATGTCAAAAGTTTACCTATTATCCACATTAACTCATTGAGTTGAAGGACTGCATATTGAAACATATCTATTGTTTTAAATTTTTATAATAGAAACCTTAACATGATGACTGTAGTAGAAGGATTCATTTTTTGACTAGGTGGAGTGATGGTTATTCCTATAGAAGTTGGAATGTGCTAATAAGAACTTAGGGTAATACCTGAATGTGAATGATTGAAAATGGTTGAACCCTATTATAAAGTTGCATTATACCTAAGACTGGATGAGTTGAGATGATTTTCTCAAGTGTAATGTTGTCTAACCATTGGATATGCATAGCCTCTTACAATTGTGGTAACTATGTATGTAAGGGCTAAGACCCTTATAGAAAATGTCCTTGTGGTTAAAGGAACTTAGTATGGATTGGTAGAATCCTTAGAAGTATTAATTACTGCTTAAATAAAATACAAAACCATGTATATGAAATTCCTCATGATCAGAGGACTGATGGAAAATTTGCAAGGTCAGTCAGTGTGACTTGTACTAAATGAAACCTAGAACTGGAACAACCTATTTAAGAAAAAGAAAAAAAATGAGTCTTTTGGACTATTGATAGTCCTCATAAAGAAGTTGAAATGGCTTGAACATATGAGCTAGTTTATGAGCTCATGGCTATACAAATAAATGTATGCACACCTATTGACTTGAGTACTTACTTATGCATGGAGGTGTGAGATGTGAATGTGTTGTAATACACATGGCAACGAGTAAGCATATATAAAACATGCATATAGACTTGTAATAAGTTGTGGTTGGTTGTAGACTATATCATGTTGATTAGGAATTGTGATTGATAATGACCCGATGTTAGTAGGAAACGACATGAATGAAATGTTGATAATGTCACTACTTATTTCCTTATGAAGATAAGGTTGTAAAGACTAATGAAAGGTTGATGTAAAGTTTTATAAAGAAATGTTGGGGCATTTCACGATGACCAATGTGTTGGTTTTACATCCATGGGTGGATGGAAGCCACATAAATATGGCTTGGTAGGCTCAAGTGGTAGTGAGAGTGAGTATGAAAAAGAAATTCCTTTGTAAAAATATCTTGACCAAGACAGATTTGAGGCATGATGAGAGGTGACATTGTTATTTGGATGCCTTGGAAAATGATATAATTTCCTACTTGTGTTTCCTGTGCATTGTGAAAGAAAGTAATAGGATTGTGATTATGCCTTTAAGTGTACCTGTGAATGATTATGACCAATCATGAATTAAAGAATGTTTTGGAGCATGAAAGAAAGTTGGATTTGGGAATCTTACTGCCGTGGGTAATGTTGTAAATGCCTAGTTTTATTTTGAACTCTAAATGATTGTATAGCAGTTGGGTGAGAGTGACTTCTTGTTGGCTATTTCCATGAGAAAAGGAAACATAATTATGATTATTCTTGTGAGACTTTCCATGTGAATGGTTGTAATATCTCAGTGAAACTGATATTAAATTTCAAAGTACCAGTGTGTAGGAATGATATGGAAAAGATGCCAGTAGTGAACTTGCATGTTGAATATCCATATATGCATATGTACTAATCGTTGATATGAATTAAATATATAGTAAATGAATTTTGAATGATACAAAATATGCAAGTGATGAACACACACATGGAGACATATATATACATAGGCTAAGGGCATGGTATGACTACCTAAATAAGTAAGGTGTGAGGCAAGATTTGTACTTTCCTAGATTGGAAATTCCATGGATGCATGGCTGACTCTATTCTGAAGAGTCGGGATTGTTTTTTTTTAATCATAGTTTGAGGTGGATGTGTTCCATTTCCTTAGTAAAGGCTAGTAGAAATTGATGAAAGAGTAAATGAGAAGGGATTCTCTATAATGAATATGTGGAAATATGATTGTGCCTTTGAGAAAGTTCATGTAAATAACTATGAACAATCATGATTGAAATGATTTAAATTGACATGCAATGTGGAAACTGTGGAGTGTGACAGTGGTGGACACATACAACGTGCTAATGCATGCAATTAACTGCATGAAAAAACAACTTGAAAGCGAATTGTTAACATAAGGATGCTTATTTGAATGTAAATCTGAAATGCATAATAAGAATGCAAGCTTATATTCCTTATGGAATATTGGGAAAGAATCCAAAATGACAAATTTGAAGTTGATCCCTAATGGTAATGTGCATAATGCATAGGTTCATAATTCATTGTGAACTAAAAGCTTGTTGTTGTAGCATGTTGATTTATCCAGAAAGGTCAAGATGAAGTTGACTGAGACTGCTCAAGGAAGAGACCAGGAATATCGCAAGAGGAATAAATTTCATTAGAAGAAAAATAAGGAGAAGAGGAGTAATACTTTTCTCACTCTAAAACTATGAATAATGAGATATATTTGTATGCTTTAAAAGGACACATGAAAAAACAAGAACAACTATTGAAAGGAAAGTAAGCTAATAAGTGTGTTTAAATGAATATGATTGATTGAGCCATGTTAAGTAAAGCAATGAGGCCTTAGAAATAACTCAATTGGGATGAAAGTTCCAAGATTTGTAGAAGGAGTTGGAAAAAGGGAAGAGTCCCTTGACTCCTTTCGTGTTGTTGATGGTGTTTATTTGGGATGAGAAACTGATATGATGATGTATGTAAGTGTTTTGACATGAGAATGTCGATAGTTGCATGATTATATAGACAACTAAAATATCTTTGTATTTACACTCAAGAGAACATGGAGGATAATGTGATAGAGTGCATAAAGATATGCCGAGGAATATATGAAAATTCTTTATTGATTTAAATGCTATGATACATACTTTTTTTATTTTACATGAAAACTGATACAATTGTGGATGTGATGATGTATGTTATATGTAGGAAAATATTAGAGTTGTTGGGGAAGAAAACTTCCAATGATGGACAACCTCGGGAAGATGATAGTTTCAAAAATATTTATGATAGAAAATAATGTTGAAGGGATTTAAGAGTCCCATGAAACACCATTTATGAGGTAATATCAGAGAAGGTGTTGGCAACAAGAACATGTAAAAAGGTGTTCATGCCTATGTGGCATAAGGTTTGAAAGGGATTGGGTGAGAATCCCTTCGGGATTTTTTTATTATTTCAATGATATGAAAATGATTTTGAATGGATAGTGTATGCCATTGATACCTGACCGGGGTAAGATTCATGAAGAAGCCCCTAAATGATGAGAGGTATGAACCCTAAAAACTAAGGATGATTAAGATCGTTGAAAGAAATTTCATGAACATATGTGTCATGAGTGCATTAGCCCATCAGGAATGATTGGGAATGAAAGTGATCATAAGTAGCATGTTGAATGAATACATTCAGGAAATGCATGTTTTCATTAGAGGGAAGGCAATGGATTGCCCAGTAGGGAGGGAGAACCTTCCAATATTTTATAGAGTTGTAATAATGAGAGAAAGAGGAATTGGATGGCCATGAATGTCGGCACCCTAATTACTAGTGAAGAGAGAATGCTTGAATGAATTCAAGAGAAACCTTCAAAATCTTATGTGTCGAGTTGAGGCTATGATTAGCTCAAAGAAGGAAGAACAACCATGTTGTAATAATGAATGTGGATAGGAAATCCATGTGGTGAGATGTTGGTTGAGTCCCATCACACCATGGAAAGAGTGACTAACATGAAAATTAATAATCTAAAACCAATGCAAGGGTACATTATGTATGAATGTGGCCATGGGCATTTCCAGATTGATTAAATTTATTTAATGATAAATTGCATTGGAAAATTTTGGTATGTTGAAATGAGTACATTATGTATGAATGTGTCCATGTGCATTGGCACATTGATTAAATTCGTTTAATGATGAATTGCATTGGAAAAGATTGGTATGTTGAAGTGATGCATATGTAAATAATTATGTTTCCTTTGTATTTTAGATAAAGGTGATGCAATTGTTAGACTACACAAACTAAAAAAAAAAAAAATTGTTTGTGATGCCATTGTAAATTTGCAATGAGAATATATATGCATGAGAAACTAACAGTTTGTTTGGTTGTGTAGATATTGAATTGTGGGAAAGAGGGTCTGGGAAATGGAAATACTACAATCCCATGAGGAAGATCAATTCCTGCTGATTGTAAAGAGCCAAACTATTATGAGAATGAAATCTCATGCTTGTGAACTCTAGTTCCAATATGGAACATATCTAAAAATGAAATGAAATTGTGAAATTTAAAATCCATGGGTAATAGATTTGAAAATAATTTTGGATGAATTAATGAAAATATATCACAAATTTCTATATGCATATGAACACAGGTGAGATGAAGATATATGGCCAAGGAGGAAAGATGGTGGCTATCAAATAAGAAAGCATGGAAGAGAGCCATTGTTGTGACAAGAGAACTTTGTGATAAGTCATGATCACCATAAGAATGTTGTGTTGTGCTAACACAGGTCGAAGGAATGCCTTGATAGAGAAAGCGTGAGGGATGCCTCATATGTAAGACTCAAAAAAGTCTCTAAAACTCTTGTTGTGCGAAAAATCCTTGGCATGCAAGATGGATCACCCAAGGGAATGTATAGTAGAGAAGGGGAGACTTTGATAGCTCATGTGAAAGAACTTGGTGGAGTCTTTAAATATTTTTCATTTGTTGACCAGGGTCATGCACACAATGGTTATGTCAAGGAAAGAAATGATCCAAGTTATTAAGAAAACCAACTGGATGTGGATCCATGAAATTTCACAAATAAGTATTTTGTTGATATGTAAATTGTTCCTTTTGAATTATGAACAATGATAAAATGTTTATGCATGAAATTGTGAAATTAATATGCTTGTTTTCTGAGATGGTTGTAGGAAGGTACTAAATTAGAAGACTCTAGAAAGGACTAGACCAAGAAGAGGAACTACATTATTGAATTAGTTGAAATACAAATCATGGAAGGTGTTGTTACGAGGAAAATCTCTCTATGGCTAGGGGTAAACCACAACAGATGGAAATGACTGCATAAATCAACTCTAATCTCAAGTATTATATATAGAAAAGTATGTTAGAAAGATAAGATAAAAGGCCTACCTTGTCCAGACGTTCGATGAATTCCACCATTGAACACTTGACCCAAAGTAATATACCTACAACTAGTCCTCAACAACAAAGAAACACAAGCATATGGTGATAATATATGATGTTAGCACATTCAATATCATAATCCATCAAAATTCATAACAAATATGTGCATGGAATAATAATTCAAATATTTGTAAGATATTAATTGGATGAGAAAAGAGTATTTCTATTAAGATATAATCAACAAAAGTGAATGAGTTAGAGACTTCCGTATCGACACGGTTCAGAAGAAAGAAACTAAGTTCCTTCTAGTTGGGTCTCCATCTCTTCAATCCTCCACCAAAGGCAAGCTCATATAGGAGAGACAATGAAGTTCTCAATCAGTAAGGGAAGATCTTGGGGGTTGAACAATGTGTTCAAACTTAAAGGAAAAAGGGATGCAAAATCAATGTGAAGTGAATAATTTCTCTAGAGTAACTTTGCTCTCAAAGTTGAATTATTTCTCCTCTTTTCCATAGCTTGGATTTAGCCCATTTATAGCCTTCAAATGGAACTGAAAGTCCGAGTCAAAATGTTTCTAGTATATGGAAGGCCAATGATCATTGATCTCATGACGTGACATGGAAACTCAACACCATTTTTCAATTTTGGGCACATTTCCTGATGTACATGGGTTGTAGTGGTGCAACCTGCGTATACACATGATTTATAGTAGGAAAGTTGTGTAGATGTGGCAAAAATATATTTTTATCTCCAGGATTTGCAAAAAGGGACTTCAAGTGTGCATTGGGAAATGGAAAAAATCCTTCTATGCAAGATTGCATAGGGTGAGGAAAATATTTCTATAACATATGCCCCCTAATGTGTGAGGTCAGAGGAGTATCCGGGATTGCCAAAATACATTATAAAAACCTAGAAGTAGAGTAATGAGGACCCAGCTGGAAGAATTAGTTCCTCATTACAATCTATACTCACTTTGCATACACGGATTCCAATTTGAATTACAGTGCAGATCCATGTGAAAATATACCAAACAACTATGCATGGCCATGAATAGGAAAATAAAAATGCAGTTACATTCCAAAGGCTACCATGGTCACAAACAAGACCCAGTAACACCATTCTCAAAATCAATCTGAAGATATTTTTATGCAATGGAGTACAATATGATCTCTCATGATCACTGAAGTCACATGGGTACTGGTCCAATGAAAAGGTAGCAATAACTCAAGACAATTGCGGATACAAACTAATGTACTCAAGTCTTCTATACAATCTACCAAAGGTGCAAGTCTACATCAAGTGAATAAAATAGTTGAGGTTGAACACAATGAGACTTCATTTGATTATTGGTCATTGAGGTATATTGTTAACAAACACGAGATAGCCTACCGATGATGAAAGTAGGTATCAAGGCACCGAGTACATTCTTACAAGTGTGAATAAAGGAGTTGGGGTCGAACACTTGAAGAATCCATCGATCAAGAGACATTGATGTATTCCCAACTATCGATGGTGAGAGAAACTTCCACTAATGACTGAAATCCTATAGGTACTCACAGGACTCTTGGTCTCATTTCCAGAATAGATGAGCTGAAGTCGATGGAAGGAGACCTATTGAAAGGAGAGCATTAAGGCATATCTCATCATTCAACATGAGGTACAAATAAGGATCTTGATGATTTGGAGGAAATCAGACGAAGAACATGTTCATGAACCAATGACCTTGTGCATCTTTCTCCTGTGCCAAGTGCAAGTGGTACACGAAAAAGACCCTCTGAATAACATCCAATGAGGAAAATTGCTGACAAAGCTGAGGAAACCACCAATAAGGCTAATGGCATCCAAGACATTGCATGAATCCCAATGTGTGAATAGATGTCTTGTCATCAAACACAAGGGAAACCACTTGGTCAATGACCAATTATGAAATGTCAACTGATAGGTTCAAGGTTACCTACCAATGAAAAAAGTAGGACCAGGGTGTGCCATAAGACTACAACTTCATGTGATTTTGAGACAAACTGAGGGTATGGCCGACATGAAAAGTTAAGAGTTTTGAGGAATGGTCAACACAAGTTGATAGACATCATTTGAAAAAGATCATGAGACATATGGAAGACTTTGGCATGATAGACTCAATGATCAAACCACAAGATGCAAGGGGAATTAGTCAAACTCTCCATAGGGATTGGAAGAGTAACTAGTTGGGGGAGTAAACTCTTTGTAACGAGCTCATCTTCCTAAGGCTATGCTAAACCCAAAATTATGATGACAAGTGGAATTCAAAATTTTTGTTCTATGTTCAAAGGTGACACAACTGATGACAATATAAATATAATACTCCCTTCTCGCCCATTTTTTTTTTCATAGTTAAACGAATGGTATGATATAGAGGAAGAAATGAGTGTTGCGAGTAAGAAAAACTAGTTCCAGAAATGGAACATACTATTGAGGGCTCCTAAATACCTTTAACTCAACAATAGGAACCAAACCCTCCACCGAGGCCCAATTAGACTCTACGGCGTTTAATAGTGGAATGGTTCTCCAAATCTTGTGATCAGGCCAAATAATCGATGGGATTTACGTTTTCTAGTGAAAGTTTCTCCTTCAGTTCAGATGTTCTCCTTTTTCATTTTCTCTTATAGGAGGGATCAATACAAGATAAAATCCAGTATAAACCAACTGGGTAACTGATCCGGATTATTTTCGCATGAAATGAGATCGGAGATATAATAAAGAAATGCACAGAGATATCACAGATATTCAATAATATAACAAAAATGTATCAGAGATGAAACCATAAACACAGATATACAGTAATACATGATTTCTATTAATGAAATAAATGTACAGAGACTGTAAAAATACAGAGTGAAAGACTTGCTAGAATGGTGGCAGCTTATCTCTAAGAAGAGATGTGATGGCTATTCGCATTTGCAAGAAGATGATTACAATGAGGATCTGAAGGAATTTTTACAATTAGAAAGAATACCAAAAACCATATACATCCAAAAACCTAACCCTAGGAGATGAAGTGCCAAAAGTCATGTGGGCCCCGTTTAGGTAAGTGAGTACATCAACTTCCCGGGGTCGTAATTTTTGCATACGATCTCTGTTTTAGGCGTGTGATAGCTCATTGAAAAGGTATCATCAAGGAAATTCATTTTGGGGGCTCAATAATGCCTTTGAATGTGATTGAGAACCTTGATCTCAAAAAAACTTCATTTGGGCCCTCAAAATTGCCCCGAAAGTTAAAACCTGCTAAAAATAGTAAATTGCCAAAATTGCCAGAAAACTATTTTGAGCCATTTGGAAAAGGTGGGTGGCCACCGATATCCACCTAGATCAATACTCCCTCCTTAGGAAGCAATTGTATCCATTGCATTGAGTTCCCTTGGGAGAGGGAAAAGCATTTGTTGAATCTGCGTCTTGGTGAGCTACTTGTCTTGTTGGAGACGTCACGCTGCTCAGTTTGTGGAAATCTGTCACAAACCTATTGAGCTTGAGGTTGTTAAAAAATTTAAGATACATGATAGAAAGATGTGTAGAAGGAATATTTTCACTTTGTTGCAGCCTTGTCGACCTGCTTCTTTTGGATAGAAGGTGCTTGGGGCAAGGCTATAGTGGTTGCAGTGTCCTTTTGTTCTCCTTTTGAATAGATTGTGAAGAAGTTGAATTTTGTAGTATGAGCTACTACCTTGTGACACTTTTTAGGTGGAACAGTAGTCAGAACTACCTCTGGTATTTTGTAGAGATGACCCCCCAAAGTAACAATGACACTACAGGTTCATACTCATAAACAACATGGAGTCTCCACATATATGGTTGGACCAAGAGAACATCATAGACATCCAGTGGGGAAACATCACATAATACCTCATCCTTGAAGGGTTGGATGTCGTATGAAAATTGACACTATTGGCTGACATGGAGATCTTGTCCTTGCTGAAGCCACCTGATGTTGTATGGCTATGGGTGTGGTGTTGTCAACAATCCCAACTATTTGACGACCTCTACTGAGATGAGGTTTTTCTATCTTCCGCTATCAACAATAAAATGTAGCGGGGTCCCCTTCACCCAAATATATGAATGAAAAAGGATCTCCCCCTCTTCAGGATCTGTTGGTTCTTCTGGTTGAATTGTTGCGGTTGTGACAATAGCAGTGGGGTCTGCGTTAATGATCTATCCTTTACCAGTATTTTTAGAATCAGATTCTGAATCAGGGTTCAGCTCCTTGTCTTTGATCTTGTCCACCAATGACTATTTTTAGTGACATTCATCAGTGTTGTGCCAGGGGATTTCATGGAAATCACACCATTTTTCAGTGTCCTTCTTTGTCTTCCCATGACCCTTCTTTTCCTGTGACTTGGACTGGTTTTCGGGAGACTTTTTGTTAGGGACATCTTTGTCATACTTTGGTTGTTGCGGATTGGCAGACTCAAATTGCCATTTGTTTTGGTGCTTAAATGTTTGCTCAATTTTAACATCATATCGATAAGCAACACCGAGTGATGAGATGTCCAGAAAATCTATTTCAGTCTGGATGTATCTTTGTAGAGCCCCACGGTATTTCAGAACCAAATGTCACTTAGAGTCTTTGATACCCAGCTTGGTGTGCAAGGTATGGAAGGTATTGGTGAACTCTGGAACTACTTGGCCCCTCTCTTGCTGCAGTGTGGTCCATCTCATGTACTGGTCCTCATATTTGCCAACAGGGTAATACTATTCTTTTACCGCATCCACAAAAAAATCCCAAGTGGGATCAACCCTATATACTCCAGACTCCTCTGTGGAAGTTTTCTCCTAGTAAGTTTCCCACCAATGTTTGACATGAGGGAGAGATTTAAGGAGTGTGAAGGTGATCTTTTATTTGTCGAAAATTTTTTGAACAGAGAAATAACCTTCTAGTAGAGTTAACCATTTTTCTAGGGCTTCTGTATCTATCTGTCCTTCAAATACAAGAATATCAAAATTAACTTGTACCTTGAAAGGCGAGGTGCCTCCAAAGTGGCCACTTGATGAATATGTGTCTGATGCTATTGACAGGCATTGAAGGATGTGAACAAAATTCTCCATCATTTCGTCCCTCTGTCACGTGAGAGCTTGCTAAAGCAACAAATTGATAGGATCGTCTACTCCATCGTTTTTCTTTTATTTCTTCATTGAGGGTTTCTTGGGTGTGTGAGAGTGATTGTCTTCAAGAGAGACAAGCTCAAGACCCAAATTTATATAATTGGACCTCGTTAGGGACATGCACTAAAAAAATGATCAAGAGCAGCCTACTCTGATACCACTGATCCAGATTATTTTTGGCACGAAATGAGATTAGAGATATAATAAAGAAATGCACAAATATATCACGGATATTAAATAATATAACATAAATGTATCATATATCCAACCATAAACATAGATATATGGTAATACACGATTTCTATTAATGAAAGAAATGTATAGAGATTGTAAAAATATAGAGTGAAAGACTCACTAGAATGGTGGCAGCTTATCTCTGAGAGGAGATGTGACGACTACTCGCATTTGCAAGAAGATGATTACAATGAGGCTCTGAAGGAATTTTTACAATAAGTAGGAATGAAAAAAACCCTAGACATCCAAAAACCTAACCCTAGGAGATGAAGCGCCAAAATTCATGTGGGCCCTGTTTGGGTAAGTGAGTACGTCAACTTCCTGGGGTCATAACTTTTGCATACGATCTCCATTTTAGGCGTGTGATAGCTCGTTGGAAAGGTATCATTGAGGAGATTCATTTTTTGGTCTCAATTATTCCTTAGGATATCATTGAGAACCTAAATCTCTAAAAACCTTCATTTGGGCCCTCAAAATGGCCCTAGAAGTTAAAACCTGCTAAAAATAGTAAATTGCCAAAATTGCTAGAAAACTATTTTGAGCCATTTGGAAAAGGTGGGTGGCTACCGATATCCACCTGGATCAGTAACAAGGTGGGAAAAATTAACTATCAGAGAAGACTAATCTTGGGATAGCCCTTTCACTTTAGCATGCAAACAATGATTCTCTACCACAGGCCTAATACTGATACATTAACCTGTTGGTGTTCCAATTATTGATCGAGACACAATTTATCAGAAGAAAACATGCATGCGATAAACGATGGAAAGAAAATTAGTTTCCTTAAATATAATCTTCAATCACATATTAACACAACGATTTACTTTTCATCATTAAAGACAAGAACTATGAAAAAACATTGAATCCGATAACTTATCAACATATTTAGAATATCTTACTCATTACATCATCCATTCATGAGATGAAATAGAAATAATTCTTTTCCACATCCAATCATACACACTTTTGATGAAAAACAAAAACTTGTCTCTGGTCCTAAACAAGACTTCTCAATTAAGGAAACTCCAAAATATTTCTTTACAAATCCAAAAATGAGGGTCTTTGCAACAACCATCGACCTCTTGCTAACAAGTCGATCCTCCTATTTATAAAATAATGTTAACTAGAAATAACTATTAAATTGTAGCTAAGTAAAAAAAAAACTCACAACATGGCACTTTCTTCTATTAGTCTTAAAAGAGTCATCAAATTATCTCACTTGAGTGTATGAATATTCTCATACTCTGACCACTTGACGAAGAGATCCTCACATGTGTTAGCATATGGGAATCTATGTTGTTCCATTGGGGACAAAAGGATATCTCTTATATGTACTACTTGTGCCCAATACTTGACTATTATGGCACTTGATTGCTGCAACATGGCTCGAGCTTTGATCGGGTGCTCCATGAACCGTTGCACCTATCCTGGTGCCATGTCTGCCACCTTTTCTATTTCTGCATCCCATGATAAGTCTTGTTTGGCATGTGATTTGAATATGTCATGCAAGTCGAAAAAGTCATCAGGTGTGCCAAATTCAGGGAGGTCGATGTCTCTCATTTTCCAATTGATATCGGTCCATCTTTTCTCTCACTCGGCCCATTTCTCTTGGATTTTCAGATGAGGTTCCTAAGCCATTTTTACCCAATATTCAGCCGATTTCCTAATGCAGTCGATGTTGCTTTCCCTTAGCACCCGGATGTCTTGCTCTTCGGTATCTCAGACCTATTGCACCATGCTTATATAGTTGATCCTTTCCACGTCTTTGTGTACTTTCTCATACCACCTCTCCATATCCTTTCACATATCTAGTGCCATGAGGGTGTCTTCTTGAAGCTCGACTATCCTTGCTGTGAATAGGTGTCGTTCATCTATAAATTTGTTGTAGGCCTCCTGGAATTCGCTTCTCAGGAACACCACAGCTTGTGTGGTGTCCTGATAAGAAAATGTTCCAATTCCATCAGAGAAAAATTCAATTCCTCTTCATACCTTTTTGATCTATCCAGGGTGGCATTTGTGATTTCCATCCCTGCGACGATAAGTTCATATGTCTTGGCATGCTCTATGTTGATCAGTTTTTCCTATATGGTGATGAGGATGGAGTGATATAGAGTGATCCTCCTTCTCTTGGTGGTTCTCTACATGATATGTTTCTTTTTTTGATCATAAGTGATGGCATGTATGTTAGTGACTTCATCCATAAGTTCAAGGATTTCCTGATCTCCCCAACTTAGAATATTTCCCAGGCTCCCTATGGTGTATATTTGTTCAAGAATGGGTTCTTGAACCTCCTCCATGTGTTCCGAAGGTTTGAACTCTATTAGTTTCTCATCAGAAGGTTGAGTACCAATTGAAATTGAAGCATGTGGGGTAGGCTTGATTCTTACTTGATAATCGGTTGTTGAGATGTCGATTTCCTGCTGAGGAGCTTCTTCTTTTTGTTCGCCCAACCTTGGCTCATCTGTCGGATTTTCCTTTTGATTTTCTGGTATCTCGAGTAGTTCAGTATATAAGAAACTTTTGACCTCCTGGTCATTATGTGAAGATCTCCAAAATTGAGCATCGAGAGATGCATAAGATGCCTTCTCGGGCTCCTTTTCCTTTGTGATCTGCACAGGACTTACCAGGGATACCTTCAGACTTTCTTCTTCATCATAAATGTTTATTGATTCATAGAGGGGGTTTGGTGCACTTGTTCTCTCTAATGTTCTTACTATCTCTGGTTGAGTTTAAAAATCCCCCAATGATCTGGCCTGTGGCATTGTAATTTCACGGTTATCTAACCTGGCAATTTCATCAATTTCTATTAGCTCAGGGACGCTTGGACCTACTCGACTTTAATCTGGGTTGTTGGAAGGGGACCCTATCATTCATATGAGGTCTGAGTCATATTTTATATGATAAATTACTTGTTTCACCTATTCTTTCATGAGAAATTCCTTTGTCTATGTGTCCTGTGTCATAGGGAATCCTCTATCTTACACCAGGGCCACCAGGGGAACCTCTGTTTCTTCTACCGCACTGATTTATTATTTGGATCTAAGGGCCTCTTGATCTAATTTATCTATGTTATTAACCTATTCATCCATGCATATGTCCTTGAACCTAGTCATTTTGGGGTTGACCATCCTTGCTACCACCTCATCCTAGTCCTGGGCATTTTCCGTGAAGTATTCATCTTCAAATTTGTCGTGGGCGTATGACTAGTAGGACGACACTTGTGAAGTGTGTTGAAAGAATAGGCCCTTTGGATGATGCTTGTAGAACTGAATTGTCTGGAACCTAAACTCAATATGGTTCAACCCTTCTTGTTTGGCTTGAGATGTGTCTTTAACCAAGTATAAACCTACATGAAAACCATAGGGAATGAACGTTCACTTCTTGTTCTTGACTAGGGTGGTGTTGTAGCCTTGCAGAATCATTTGATAACATATTTCTCCCACCACAAGTGGTTTAGGGACATACAATGGTAGGATATGTGCTACTCCAGTGGCCTCAAGCACCCTGATGTAGGTGTCTCGCTCATCCAAGTACCAGTGGCCTACTTTGGATATAATTTTCTTGGTTGTAACCGATAGTCTTGGGCATTCCTTCTTAAAATGAATGAAGTAAATTCGTGCAATGAATTCATCGCAGATGAGGGAGTAAGATATTTTATACCTTTTCTCCTATAGCACACTAAAATAGATGTGGATTGGGAGCTCTGCAACATGCCATCTCAGATTCATGTCGACGAAGATTTTTGTGGCGCACATGACATCTAGCAGATATGAAGCCATGTAGAAAACTAGTGTCTTTGATTCCTTTGACGTTTGAGTCTATTGTATACAGATTCTCAGTTGTTTATAAATGATCACACCCTAGTTGAAACCACTCCTAGAGATTACCCCTGTACAAGCTAAGGGCATCCATGCCTCCAAAAATATGGAGCAATCCTTCTCTCCATATAATCGACAGATGAGAGCCATCAAATAGATGTATGGCTCTCTTAATTAGTCCATCTGGTACCAACCAGTGATTCGGTTGGTGTATTTCTTGTCTTCCCTCCACCATGATGCCATTAGTCGACTGATGTCATGGTGATCATAGAAATCCACGACAAAATTAGTATTTAGACGCTCCTCAGGGTCTCATAGTTTGTAGTATTTATGTACCTCTACAGGTAAGAACACTTTGACACACCCACCATTGTCATCATTGATCAAACATTTCTGGGTGTCTGTGTGGTCAATGAGCCATTTCAGGACTTCAATACAGGGAAAGACAAGGGTTTTGCTTGCCACCATGTGCAGGTATGACCGTTGGATGTTTGGGAACACTTCGTCATCGAGCGCTCTTACATCTGGATCACTTTGTGGGATATATTATGGGTATTCCTCCCAACAAATCTTGTTAAAGAGTTATCCCCATTGTGGGAGAACCATCTTGGATCCCATAGTTGCCTCTATATCTCCAAAGTTTGGAGGCTGAATAAAAACATTCTTCGTTGTTGTTTTGATGACAGGATCCAGTCTCTTTGTGTATTCCAATTGTTTTTTGACCCCTAGAGATAAGCCTTCTCCTACCACTAGTTATTTTAGCTTCAGTGCCCTCGATGATCATCTGGTGGTTGGATTTATTAGTGACATTGTTTCTGCAACTCAAAATAAAATTTTAGAGACTGCGTAAAGAAAAAAACCAGATTAAATATATGAACTGTAACAATATAAAATCCACATACTTGGATACATACCTATAAAGCTTGCTAAACCTATTTACTTTGATACTTATGGGATCTCTGTAGCTTTTGAATTACTTTTCTTGATTCTTTGGATGCTTTAAATTTCCTTGCATATAGAATGATTTCATTTACAATGACTCAAGAGAATTTAAAACCAGGGAAGAAATTACCATGTTGCATCAGTCATTAAATTCGGGTGATGAGTGGAATTTAAATAGATCAACCACTGAATCTCTACAAATTAAATTCATCATCGGTTGAAAGCAGAGGCGTGTGGGGGTGATGAGGCCTATCGGTGATTTTAAACGGTTTCTTTGATTTCTTCACGAGGTAGAAACTAATGCATGATTTGGTATTAATCATCCCCTTAAATGCTCAAAATATGATCGTATCTAACGCTAAAATGTCCCATCGTGTCGCTATTTCAGTGGGTGGATTGGGGATTGGGGATGTGCTATGAATGTTTATGTTGATGTCCTTCTGCAAAATCTCTGACACCGATCAATATCATCGTACAATGCTTCCATGGAAAATATGACTTAGAGGTTTGACTCAGACCTAGGGAACCAAGAATGACTCAGGATAAAACTATACCGTACAGTTCTCTAATTAATTAAATACACGTGTCATTGAATACTGGTGAGCTAATTTGCATGTATTAATCAGAGTTGAGACTTTTCTTAAGTTATTCGTTCTAAAAAAAAACTTATCTTTCTGGTGTCGAAAACATATCCAGGGTCGACGATCGACGATAAACCTACCGAGTGCTTTCTTCGGATTAGCTTCCTCAAAAAATTCTCGATGTCAAAAAGGCATCAGGGATCAGTGATTAGGAATATCCTTTAGCATGTTCATAATTTTTTTTGAGATCCCTTCAGGTTTTCCCTGATTCTGATAAGTGCGTAGGGTATCGACTATCGATGATATATTTTCTTTCTTTGTTAATGTCTATTCCCCTCATCTTTTACCGATGTCAAAAGGGAATCAACTATCGATGATATCCTTATTCAAGACTTTGATGAAAACAAAACTTCCCTTTTCCAATGCCGATGGGGATCAGCACTTGGTGACTGAGGTTTCCCGAGTGACTCTTTTCCTCCTTTGAATTCCTTCCGATGCTGAATCTGTACATGTTGAGTGAAGTGTTTTGGTTGTTGATTCTTTATTCAAGTGTTAAGGATTTTTAAATCATGGGGTTTTATAAGTTCAAACAAACATGAATAGTTGGTGAGAGTCATGATAATAATCAAAGGAAAAACATTTCTCAAAATGAAGTCAAATCAGACAGAGATAATATCAAGTGGTACCCAAAAAGTAAAAAAATTGGCATAGGCTTTTAGGGTGTGTTGATTTCTCAACAAATGGTGATTTACTAGGCAAAATTATAATCTCAGTTCCTACCTTGGGCTCGGTTGACGAAAAAGCTGGTTAAAAACTTAACTGGTTTTTTATCAGAGCTTCTTGTAACCTTGCATTTGAAATTCATTGGTTGGTGCGTTTGGGCCTTTTTGTTGGTTTTTCAACCTTTATTCAAACTTCATTTCTTATAACCCTAACTCATGACCCCCTTTGAAAAGAGTCTAGTAAAGAATTCATTGGAACTAGGCCTTTTAGTTACCCTTATTAACTTGCTATGGTGTTTCTCCACTACCAGTGAGCGTCCATAGCCTCGACGGAGTCACCCCGATCTCACAGACCTTGCTCTACTGCCAATGAGAATCCATAGCCCCAATGAAGTTATATTAATACCCTCTCCTACTGTGAGCTCATTTGATATGGTTGATTTTATTTCGGTAGAATTCCCGAGCGAGTGGGAGAGGAGGACGTATGTTGTTTGCACAATGAGATGGTTAAGGTGAAATTTTTCTATCTCTGTCTCCAAGGTACATGTAGTCCTTTACAACTTACCATATTTAACTTAAGGTTTTACCATACCACCAAGAAGACACTTCATTACTTTTTCGAGGTTGTTCATCTACGCATGTTAGGTAGAGGACCCCTCAAAACAACTGTAGGTCCCCTAGCGCTTCTTTTGTTGTATGTGAGCGATGAGTTAGGAACAAATTTTGTTATATCGCATGAATTAAGGTCAACTATTGTATTTCTAAACACAATATTCAAAAGAGAAGAAGTACAAATAGCAAAAGACAAAACAAAAATGCATTCCGCAATCAACCTATATAAAACAAACATCGTGAAAGCATAAGCACAATTTTTTTTTTTTTTTTAATGGAAATATTGTTTTAGGGCTTGGCCATTCACCAGGAGGGTGTTAGGTTCCCCCCTCATATTCTGTATCTGAAACGTGCCTACCCCAATCTTCTCGACCACCTAGAAAGGTTTGAGCCATAGATTCTAAAACTTAGAATGTTTTACTTTCAACTCGTTTGCTATGATCCATTTTAGGACTAAGACTCCTACTTCAAAATTGTTTTATTTAGCCTTATGCTTATCAAACCACCTTTTCACTATCTGCTGATGAGCTATGAAATTTGATTTTTCTTTATCCATTTCTTCTTCCAACATGAGGAGAGTATCAATTCTTTGTTGTATGACTGATGAAGGTTGTCCTCTCAAATCTTGAGCAAGTTAAAAAGATGGGAGATATAGCCCATTTGAGAGAATGGATTCCTATGTGTACACCAAAAAATATGGGGAATTCCCTATAGCTTCCTTGGGTGTAACTCTATCATCCCATAAAGCATTATGAAGTGAACTATGCCAATTCATCTGGTTATCTGCAACAATTTTCTTCAATATTATCACCAGGTTCTTATTAGTTGATTCTACCACTCTGTTGCCTTGTGGATAATAGTTTGCAGAGTATTTGATTATGATTCATTTGTCTAGAGAAAACTTCATTAATAAGGTGGAAGAAAAGTAAGCTGCATTATAAAAAACAAGGACGAAAGGCACACCAAACCTTGTGATCAGTTGTTGCTCTATGAATTGGATCACCACCTTTCCATTTACGTGATTCAGAGGGAAGGCCTCTACCCATTTCGTGAAATAGTCCATGGTAGTTAGCGTGTATATATTTTGTTTTGAATAACTCAGTGTAATTTCTCCTATGATGTCTAACCCCCATTTCTCGAATGATCTGGAAACGACTACCGGTTGGAGTGGAACAACTACTCTCTTCTCCCTCCCCATACTTATTTGACAAGTTTTACAGTTTCTAGCATATGTGTGAGCGTCCATGAACAAAGTAGGCCAATAATAGCCAGGTCTCAATATTTTATGTGCAGTGGTGTTTCCTATGAAATGTCCACCTGCAACGCCATCATGGAGGTCCTTCATCACTTTGTCTCCATCTTCATGTTCAAGAAATCTTAAAAGAACCCGATCATAATTAACATGGAAGAGTACCAAATGTATGAGGTGATATTGTGTGGACTTTAACCTAAGGGATCTCCTTTCCCTAGAGTTTAGGTTTTCTGAGCAAGTCCCATGATGTAGGAGATAAGTCATTTTCTCGTACCAAGACTCTTGCCCTGGGGAGACGTATGAAGCTTCACCACACCATAATTCCATTTCATTCTCCCATTTGGGGTCTTCATTTACTTGGTCCTGGGCTTTAGCTTCCAGTTTGCATAATCCTTGCCCCTTAACCAGTTTCACAGGTTTTATATCTATATCAAATTATTGGACTACTTCCATCTAGTTTCCTTTTCTTTCCCTCATCTCTTGTTGAGTGAATAGGGATCAAATTGCACTGTGAGGCATGATGACTTTGGCACAGTTCTTGAGGTTGTAAGACTTGAAGTGTTTCATGGCCTTGTATACAACATAAGCCTCTTTTTCTATAGTAGGGTAGTTTAGTTCGGACCCTTGGATATTAGTTCTCATGAATGATATCAGGGCCTCATTGTTGTCATCATCCTTCTGAGTTAATAATGCAGCTATCAATTGGTCAGAGGCGAAAGTATAAAGGATGAAATATCTACTAAAGTTGGGACTTCACAATATTGGAGCCTGAGATATTGCAGTCATAATATTGTTGAAAGCCCCCTTTCGTTCACCATCCCACTTAAATTCAACATCTTTATGGATCATTTTTTGTAAGGGTTTGACCATCTCAGTGAAATCGGGAGTGAATTTCCTCACAAAATTTATCTTTCCAAAGAATGATTACATATCCATTTTGTTGTGGGGTAATGGAAGTTGAGCTATATCCCTAATCTTTTCTGGGTCCATGCAAATTCCTTCTTGAGATATAATGTGACCTAACAAATTACCTTCCTCCACACCAAAAATAGTTTTCTTAGGGTTTAAGGATATACTATGTTTCCTACACCTTTCAAAATTCTCGGTTAAATGTTGGATGTGATCTTCTCTATTCTTTGAACACATAGTCACGTCATCCAAATAGACTACTACAAATTTGTTGATTAGTCCTTGAAAATATATGTCCATGGCCCTCTAGAAGGTTTCCTCTACATTGACTAACCCAAAGGGAATATGTTTATAAGAGAAGGTTCCCCACTTGGTTCAGAAGGTAGTTTTCAAGCGATCTTCTTCTGAAACTAGAACCTAGTTGTAATCTGAGAAACCAACCAGCATTGAGAAAATCTCAGAGCTAGACACAGTCTGCAAGAGTTGCTCCATTGGTGGGACTAGGTAGTTTTCCTTTTCTGAAGCTCTGTTGAGGTTTCTAAAATCTATGCATAGGCGGATCTCCCTAGAATTTTTCCTCACAGGAACTAAGTTTTCTACCCATGCGGAGTGTCTAACTTGAAAAATTATCTTGGCATTGTTGGTCACTATAATTGCTTAATTGATTTCAAACAACTAAATGAAACATAAATTATCAACCCAGGGAAGTCTTTTTATTTCAAAGATAACCACGCACTATATATGCTCAATTCCAAAAGCAACTTATAGTTGTAGTAAAAGAATCTATATTAATCATACTTACTGAAGTTTTGAATTAAATCACAGGAAAGCAACCTCCCTATTGCAGATTTTAAAGATTAATCTAAGAATCCTGGATTACATTAAAATAATACTTGCAACAGGAAAGAACACTACTCTGCAATTAGAGGACAGGACCCTTACTCTCAAATAGAGACTTCATTGCTGACACTCTTTCATGAAAACAGTAATGCAGAAAAAGATAACTCTATCTAGAAGACAACAAGACCAATTAGTCCCTTCCTTTCTAAGAAGGAACCTTAAGCCCTATTTCTGTTAGCACACTTTGTGAAATATAGAGAGCAGGATGATCTGATCCCTTCCTGTCTGAGCAGGGACCCTTAACCTAGTCTCTGGCTAGCACACTTGCTAGAATAAATAAATTTTATGGAGGACAGGATGTTCTGATCCCTTCCTTTCTGAGCAGGAACCCTTAACCCAGTCTCTGGCTAACAAACTTGCAACAGTAAATGAAATCTACAGAGGACAGGATGTTCTGATTCCTTCCTGTCTGAGCAGGAACCCTTAACCCAATCTCTGGCTAACACACTTGCAGCAGTAATTGAAATATACAGAGGAAAGGATGTTCTGATTCCTTCCTGTCTGAGAAGGAACCCTTGACCCAATCTCTGGATAACACACTTGCAGCAGTAAATGAAATCTACAGAGGAAAGGATGTTCTGATTCCTTCCTGTCTGAGTAGGAACCCTTGACCCAATCTCTGGCTAACACACTTTCAGCAGTAAATAAAATCTACAGAGGAAAGGATGTTTTTATTCCTTCCTGTTTGAGCAGGAACCCTTAACCCAATCTCTGGCTATCCTCATAAAATCATCACACAAAATTTCTAACAAAAAGGATTACAAAATTCATTCAATAAACTAAGACAGAGTTCAGTAATGTTTCAGCAAAACGGAATTCATTAACAGTAGTGTTTCAGCATATGAAAATTAAGCACACATAAACAGAGATTTACTAACACACTCTATAACTAACGGGTGAATCTTGTGAAGAAGGTGGGCCCTCCCTTCTCACAAGATTCCCCTGGAACGGGAAAGCTAGAAGGAGATAATCAAAGCAGTCTTGTATTCATCTATCAAAAGATCTTGTTACAGTCTGAAAATGAAGTACACGTCCCTCTCTCTCTGAAGCTTTTCAATACATAAAACTTGGATGCTTGAGTGAAGAATTCCCCTTATTTAAAGAGGGAACCTCCTCGATGCAATATATCAAAAATTACAATGTATCTCTGAGTCCTATTTTTAATCGGATCTTCTTTCTAAACCAGAGCAATGTGTTCTGGTCTTACACAACAGAAATGTTATTACAGGAGCTAGATGAGGTATTGCTGTTAAACTAGAGTAACAACTTCTTCTCGTAGTTGCCGATGTTGTTTTAGCATCGCAATTCACTGGCTATTTCAGCCACGTGAATTGCGCTCTTGACTGTGTCGGCTTTGTCCGCTAACTGTAACAGCTTCCTTGTGTTTCAGCATCGTTGGTTCTGGCAGTCTCCTCTGTGTTTCAGCATCTGCAGCTCTGGACTGTATGATAGTTCTGTGTTTTAGCAACAACGACCTTGGACTATATAGCCTCTCTGTGTTTCAGCAACAACGACCTTGGACTGTGTAACATCTCTATGTTTCAGCATCTGCACCCTGGGCTGTATGACAGTTCTGTGTTTCAGCAACAACGACCTCGGGCTGTGTAGCAGCTCTGTGTTTCAACATCTCCGACCTGGACTGTGTTTTAGCAACAGGCTTCAAATTCTAGTCTTCTTTCTAATCAATGGTTAAGTACAAAAGTGATGTAAAATATTATGCAAAACAGATTAAACGTATAGTAATGAGAAAGGACGTTGTATACCTTGGAATGATCAGATGAAGTGATAGTATGAGTCTAAATACAGGTGATCAATGGTATAATAGTGGAAAAAAAGTATATACAAAAAGGTACATTGTGTGGTCCTAACAGGCATCTAATATTTTCTTTAACTCCTGATACATGAGAGACTCCAGGGATGGGTGGTATTCCTGGAGCTTATGTTGGAAGGGTTTTACTTTGGGATTTAATGGGATAGTGTGTTGAATGATACGAGTATCATAAGTTTTCATATCTCGGAAGGGCCATGCAAAAACATCCTGATACTTTATGAAAATTTTGAGATAGGCCTTCCTTTCCTCTTTAAATATTGTCTTGCCGAGATTTATATTTTTGGGGTTTTCCAAGGTTCCTAGATTTATAGTTTCATACATGGGGAAGGAAATCCCCATCTTTTTGTTGGTTGACCTTTTGAACCTTTCTCGTAAGTCAAAAAGGTTTTCTAAATTAACTATGCCTTTTGGTGTTGTGTGAGACCTTGTTTGTTCAGTCATTTGATCTGTATGAGGACCGGTTTCTATTAATTTCTCCTGGAATACTTCATTGTCAATAGCCAAGTCTTTAAAATTATCTTGATTGGTCAAAATTTTTATGATCTGTTCCTCTCCTTCAAATACCTTCCAATTAGAAATATTGTTGGGCACCTGTTACACCTCAAAATTACTCACTTCAATTATGACCCATTGTCATCATTACTAGTGTCGCAAGTGTCACATTTTTGGTCGCAAGTGTCGCAAACATCATACTAACATATTCCATATGTCGTGTCTCTAACGACATCATAAGGACACTTAAGACACCTTCAAATACTAGTTTAAGAAGGAGAAATCATCTGATGAGGAATACAAAGCATTTGCCATGAAGAAAACTACTTAAAAATGATTTTTGGAAAGAAGCGCTCCCCTACCCACTTTTAGGGAGTGCCAATGCTCCCTAGCCTTGTTTGGGGGAGTATTGAAATGATCTGTGCATACTTTTGGGGGAGCGCTACCCTTTCTGAGCAAATTTTTGTTTGTTGAGATAAATTAGGGAAGAATCCCCTCAATCTCTGAAGGTGGTTGGATTTGAATTTGAGGTCAAGGCATGATCTTAGGGAAGATCCACAATTAAAGGAGAGGAATCCTCAACTTATACCAAAGATCTCTCAAGTGTTTGGGCCTCTCCAAGCTTATATAAGGAGGCCTTCTCATGGTGAAAGGTACATGACATGATAGAGAAATTGGAGATACCAGATCTATGATCTCATAAGTGGTATTGACATGGGAGATTGGAGAAGATAGAAAGAATCAAACTTATGATCCCATATGTGAGATACCATTGAAGCATAATCAGTGTAGATTACTTGAGAAAAGGGGCTAGACAAAGAGAGATGGGAGAAGTTGTTTCACCTTCATCAAAGGTCTATAAGTACTCTTCATTTGTTCTCATTAATATACATATATGCTTGGCCTATTTCTTTCAAGTTTGTGTTTGTTCCACATGAACTTGTCTCTAGTAGATAGATATGTTTTTGAGCTAATCTCATTAGAATAGGAAGCTCATTGTATCTTTGTTTGTTCTATAGGACCTATTGAGGATATTAGGATTGAATCTCAACTTGGACTATGCGAGGACAAACACCATTAAAAAGGTACACTTTTCTTCTTCCTCTTCATACATTAGCTTAATTATATCTAAAAGGATGTCAGTGAGCAATGATAGCACCCTTTCTGTCTTGGTCTTAGGGGTTTAGAGACCAAGAGGGAATCCTTTTGTCCGTAGGAGGATTCACCTTTCACAACACCTACAGTTTGTAGAGCAGCTCCACAGTGAAACGAGACACTTCATAGTCTTCTAGAGGTGATGGCCTTGAGGCAGCGCTGGCCAGAGAATCAATAAGAATGTTCCTTGTTCTGGGGATCACTGTAATGTTGAAGGCTTCAAAATTATCTATTATCCTGTGAACTTCATGTTAGTAGTTCTTTACGTGTGGAGAGTTTCGATGTATAGTGTTTCTTACTTTTCTAACGATGATTTCAGAATCTTTGAAAACCTTCAATTATTTAACATTTAAGTCCATATCTTTATTTAGCCCTTGTACTAGAGCTTCATACTCAGTAGTGTTGTTTGTGCACTCGAATTGTAGTCTATAGAATAGGAAATGTTGTTTACCTTTTGGATCAATGAGGATGCACCCTGCCCCTAAACCTTCTTATGATTTGGATCAATCAAAGTATAAGGTCCAAACTTGTGGAAAAAAACTACTAGCTTTCCTATTTTTGTCACTTTCCTCCTCTTCTATTGTTTTTTCTGTGATTTCTAACACAAGTCCTTGACAGAATAGGGTTTCCTCTGCCATCGTCGACAATTTTTCTTGAAAAATTGTTTCGTAGTTTTGAGTAAGAGGGACATCAGATAAGAGGGGGGAGAAATTACCGAAATTGGAGTCACAAGAATAATTTCCTAGCATGGGGAAATATGTCGATGAGGGCTCATTGAGGGTTTCTACATCAGTGACAGTATGTTTTAGATATCTTTCCCTATCGATCCTGATCATATTTGTATGTCCCTTTAATGGTAGCCAAAGGTGAGACCAGTCTATACTAAAATATTCGTTTAATTTCTCAGACCAATCTCGACTTAACAACAATCCATAAGCTTGTGGGATATCTACTACAATGATGTCAATTACTTGCACAATTTTAGGGTGTGTCGCTATTTTGATCACTACATCTTTAAGCTCTCACATGACCTTTACTTGGGTTTTGTCTATTTTTATTACACGTTTATCGCGTTTGAGAAGGACCACGTTCATTGTTTTGCAAATAGACAATGGCATAACATTAGAGTATGCTCTTGAGTCAACCAAACAATTATGGAGATTTATGTTGAAGACTTAAAATGTCAAGAGGAATGGTGGGACAAATGGTTTTCCATTCTTGTCTTCAGAGAAAAAATTCACAGTTGGTTTATTCCTTGTATTTGTGGGAGTTAGATTTTCTTCTTGGTCAATGCTTGTTGTGGGATTTTCTACTAATTTCAATGCTTGTATCACAAAGTACTTTTGCTGAGGGATTCTACATATGTCCATGACCATTTTCTTTCAAATTTTTCAAGTCTTCTACTATGTTGTAGTCTAGCTTGGGAGATTCTCATGTATGGATGTTTATAGGATTTCTTTGGGGAACAAAAGGTGCTTTTGGGTGATCGAGAGCTGGTATTTCTCCCAAAGTTTGGGCAGTAGTAAGATTGTTTGAGACAAGTTGAGCTCTACTTTGTGTTTTCACAACCAAGACCTCTGTGGGTGGTTCTTGAACCTCAAATAGATCATCAGAAGGCATTGGTAAGTCAGAATCCCATACCAACATGGTTGTTTCTTCTAGTGGATCAACTTCTTCCCGATCAGAAGTATTCATAACTGATCCGCTTGATTTTTTGGTTATGAAAACCTTATCTAGAAATTGGTTGGCCATCAAATTCATGGCATGAACTCATTGTGGGCATTCTCTTTTAGAGTGTTTCTCTTGGTGATAAGTACAGAAAGAGTTGGAAGCTACGCTTCCTAGATTGATGTTTAAGTTGGTTGGGGGAGGTCACTTTGAACGGTGGATTTCTTTTGAAAAAAGGTTTATAGGGCCTCTAGCTTTGGTTTCCTTCCCCTACACTTATTTTCATGTCTATGATATCGTTTGACAACTTATTAACCATGCGTTGTAGGTATTCTATGTCCCCACTTCCCTTCTCAGGACCTTGTTCTATTTGTTTCCCTGGGGGTCTATTCAACATTATTCCTCTCCTAGAAGGAGGTTGAAATTGTTTCTTGACTAATGAGACCTGGACTTCTTTACATCCTTTCACTTGAAATTCTATCATTTTGTCTTCTTCAAAATTCTCAGCTAAGGTTGGTTTGGCAACCCTTTTTAAAACATTGAAATAGAAGATGGGAGAGCATTAGAATATACTTCGATTTGCAGCTCCTAAGTAAGTTTAGCTTAGGGTTGGAATTTGTTCAATATAGTGGTGAATATTTGATTGAAGTCTTTGACCTTATTCTTTGAACTCATGGTGGCAGCAAATAACTCAACCATTAAAGCTTCTGTTGTGGTTTCTTTTGCAAATTTATCTAGAAAATCCTTTTGAAACTTCATCCAAATAGTTATGAATCCTACAGGTAAGTTAAAATATCATGTGGAGGTTGAATTCTAGAAATTTTAAGGGAATATCCTTCATACTACATCTTTTTGTTGGACATTCATCATTCTGATAGCTAGCATGAATTTTTTTATATGGTCTTTGGGCAATCCTGGGGTTTCAAGGTCAAATTTAGGGAGTAACTTCTCTGGATGTCGGGGAAGTTATGTATTCATCTAGGGATGGCTAAAGCATCTTTGTCCAACCAAGGTTGATTATTCTGAGGTGGGTTTCCCATTTATTCATTATGGTGATTGTTATCTTCCTTGTAATACCCCAAGGCTAAGCCCCTATGAAATGTAATGATGTTGTAGGTTAGTGAGCCAAGTAATTAGAAGATGGAAGGCTTATGTGTTATCAGTCTGAAGAACCTTGATGCTAAGGTCAATGGGACTTTTTTGTATATGTAATTATGTAAATTATTAATAAAATACATCATTGCATGCAAACCAACCACGAAGAAAGAGTGATGGGGGAGAAAGCTCCACTAGGTAGGGAAAGGGATGGGACTGAGAGGCTAGGAAAGAGGGGCTAATCTAGGGGGATTAACCCAAGGGAATATTATAATATATTCCTGATTAATGAAAATATTAAAGTTGGGAAAATTAAACCCAACTATCCTAAGTTCCTCAGAAAGGGAAACAAATGTTAAATGGAGTGCATGTAGCCCTGGGAAGAAAGGTGTCGACCTGGGCGCATGTAGTTAAATCTGGAGAGTGAGATCACTGGGGGGGGTTTCTCCCCATTCTTCCATCCTTCGATGAACTTGTTTGGCCTCCATCATCAACCTCTGCATATTTTTCACGCTTCCTGAAACCAGTAACCCATGGAGATGATATGTGTTCTCCTGTGAAGCCTGACACATTTTTATTCACTTGAATTATGTTGTGTCTTAACATTTGGTTGTTGTCGTTTTTGGTGTCCATGCCTGTTATAACCCTAAATTGCACCACACATGCTTACCTGGAATCAGGCCAACTCATATCTCTTCCTTGCCAAAGCCATGCTGAATAAACTCTTGAAAATCCTCTTAAATCAAGTGGCACGCGCCCTAACCCTCTACTGCACGCATTGGAACGCTGGAAGGCCTACTACTGCATGCATTGGAACGCTGGATGGCCTACTACAGCCCGCGTTTACCTAACAAAGAACAAAAAAAGGAAAGTTTCCGATGGGACAAAAAGCTATGGGTCAGTTAATTGAAACTCCCAACCATGCATGGCCGAGAGTTCATCCAAAACCCTAGCTCCTTATAGCCTATAAAAGAAAGGGTAGGGGTACTATTTGGAGGAGGAAAATTATAGCAAAGAAACTCTACCCAATTGCCGAATCTGTTTGTCCCAACCCTTTAGCCTTTTCTCAAGCCTAAGGAGAATTCAAGCAAAGCAGTTGGAGGACAAAGAAGAGGAGGAGCCCAAGATTAGGATCAAGGAACGGTGGCCGGTATCAACACTGATTGTAAGTTGATTCATCTTGAAAATAATAAAGAATACTTTTCCCTTCCCAATGCATGAGTTATTTATGTTTTATTCAATTTATGCTTAATCTCTAACCCTCAAGTAGAAGAATAGCATGCATGCGTAGTGTTTTGTCTTGATTGCAGGATTGTCTTTGGAAGGTACAGCACAAGCAAGCGGACAAAAAGCACAACGCAGGATCTACACCAAACATCAGTAAAAAGGTTAGTACGTCTTTTCCATGTTGTAGAGGTTTCAATAGCGTGTAGAACTCAGAGAGCTTAAGAGGCAGTCTCCTCTGCCCTATCATAATTTTACATTCTCAGGGGGCTTTCTGGATCCTGTCTGGGTCTTGTTGGTTCATTGTCTTGTCTCAGTTTGCTTTATTGCGTTTGTTTTCTTTTTGCAATTATTTTTTCTTTTCTGTTGAAGAAGAAGCATCCAAGCCTCTAGGAGACCCTGGTTGTCAATACTAGAGGCCTCTTCCAGGTTTGGGCTGCCTATGTTTAGTTTTCTCTTGGATTTTATTCATACATGCGGCCTATGTAAGTACAGCCCGTGGGTACCCGCGCTCTGTTATAGCTCAGCACGTGTTTGCTCGTGTGCTGTTTCAGTGACAGTAGCGGGCTTGAATGGTGGCTTTTCAATCAGGGTGGGGCAGTCATCCCTTCCTGTGGTGAGAAGTGTTCCTCTCAAGGGATTGAGTCTAAGGTTTCACAGCCAGTAGGTTAGGGCCTCTTACCCTTAGCCTGTGTTTTATTAGTTGATTGTTGATAGAAAAGATAAAAAAGAAAAAGATTTTGTTTTATGGTTTTTAGACAAGCATAAGAGTCGGTGCTTTTTTGATTGCCATTGTGCGTCTTTTCTCTGGTTCTTTGTGATCTACACTTTAAGCCATAATTTTATTTTGTTTTCTTGTCTTTGTGCTTGTCGGCATTTTCCCTTTGTTGCTTCATTTAGCACTGAAATAAAAAAAAAATTCTTTTCTTTTTCATTTGCTTCTTTGTTTGAAGATTGTGTTGTTGCATCAATAGATAGGAAGTCTTTTTTCATAAGTTTTTGCAATGCATTTAGAGCATAAGTAGCTCGTAGATTGAGTGAAATTCCTTTATGTTTGCTGCATGAAATCTTAGAAAAGTTGAAAAGAAAAAGAAGTCTTTCTTGTTGAAAAGTTGCTGGTTTTTGCATTTTGTTTTGTAAAAGTTTTTGTTTCCAAGCATTTCTTATTCATTTTTCTTTGAGTCTTTACACACCATCAGTTTCACTTTCATACCTTGTGATGTAAAAAATCCCATAAAAGCAACGCTAATTTAAAATCTATTAGACTCTTTTGTTTGTAGGGTTCATACACTAGCTCAGGACTAGGGCCTTGGAATAGGTTGGAGAGTAAATTATCCAAGGCCACTCAAACCAAACATTGGAGTCTATCATAGGGAGTGTAGAAGTCCAGTTGCGTGAAATTTATCCAGGACCCCCCTCTAACACAGGGGATAAACATGAGGTCACGTAAGGAAAGGTAGCAGAGATAACCCCTCCAAAGCCAGATCGAGCGTAGTGGAGAACACATATCGAGGATTTGTTGAGGGATTCCATCGTTTGCATTTGCCACGGGGCTTCATGGGTCTCAAATCCGTTTAAGGTCCTCAGTTGTCTTCTGGACCATTTTTTCTCGATACCCTTGATAGGTTTTGGGCTTGATACCCTGCTCATTGTGGTCTACCCGACTATCAACTGTACCTGCCTGGTGACTGTTCGCGTGCTGGCAAACTAGTTGCCAATCTTTTCTAGGGACATACACAGGTGATTTTGGGGGTATACGGTGGTACCTACGACAGACATTGGGCCATTCTTTGTAGAGTATACCCAGAGGGTGCTTTTGTTTTCGAGTTGCACTTGCACCGGTAAGTTTCTCTAGCGTTGGCTGTTGTAACTGTTCTTCCAACTAGTTTAGGGTTTGCTTGATTTATCTCTTAGGGGATTCTTTTTAGTGTGTGTTACTATTTGATCATGTAGAATACCTTAGCGTGTTTTGGATCTTCTCACATAGTGTTGGATTCAGATCTCCGCCGGCCACGAAGGCTTCTAGGCCTGCCACCGATTATACTGGAGCCACCCCCGCCACCATTGAGGCGGAGGATAGACCAACAAGGGTCTTTCAAAGCAACCGGGTTTCAAACCATTAAGCCCGAACAACTCTCGGAGGAATCAATCGCCAATATTGGTTCAGTTGAAACCCCAACCACTGATACTTGGCCACAAGTTATTGTGCCAATTCAATTTTACAAACGCCTGTCAGTGCCTCACACAGTTATGGCAACAAATGTTGTTACTTCCTCTGGGAATTCTTCCATTCCCATCACCGTTGGTACCACAGGAGAATCATCTCCTAAATTGTCACCGTCGGTCTGGGCCACCATGGTCTCGACCGCAACTACGTCGCATAGTGGACCATCCCCATCTATCACGGTGGCCACACCTCCTTTTACACCTAGTGTGACAGGCCCTCTGTTTTCATATGGTATGCCTAGTTCGGGTACAATTCCTGCACTCACTTAATCCACTTTACAAACTTTGGGTTTCGGGGTAGGGAGCTCTAACGCTCCTCTGCAAGGTCAACTTGGGGGCATTCCTGTCCCTTTTAACACTTTTCCTTATGCTGGAGGTCATATCTCTCCTTCATCCCCTTCGCTTGGTGGTCTGCATCAGCAGTCCGCCGGGCAACCTGCACACACGATTTCATTTGGAGCCGGAAGTCAAGGAACACCTGTGCAAACTCTGCTGGTAGGTTCATCACCATTTGTTTGGAACGGGACATTTGGTAATAACACTTTCGCATCCACTGCTCCCATCTGGGGGCACACCCATTTTTGGATAGTCTACTCCAGTGCAGGGTACTATTCCTGCGTCGGGGGCACATATACCAGGACCTTGGAACTCAGGACAAGGATCCATTCCTTCCTCTGGAATGTCGTTCTGGGGTAATTATTTCCACAATCAATGGAACCTCGGACAGACTTCTATGCCTCTCCTATCAGGACCGGCATGGGGTAGTCCTTCCCAAAGTCTGTCAAATACGATGAATGCCCAACATCCTATGTCCTTCAGGGCGAATCAGCTAATTATGTCTCCGCAGATGAAAAATCCTTACGCTGGTCAGGGCCATGGTTTCTACCAGAATCCAGGCCAGCAACCAAACTTTTCTTGGCAAACTGGTGCCAGTCAAACTCCAGAACCCTTTTTTCTAGGCTATCAATAACAACCCAAACTACCATTCTTGGCAATGTTACACTTTCCATATTTGACAAGGTTGTTAAATGATCCTATCTGTCACGATCTGCGTTGGCCTCCTATGCCAACAAAGTTTCCTTCGAACATTCCAAAGTTCGAGGCCAAGCCTAACGAAGATCCAGGTGATCACGTGACTACTTTCCATCTTTGGTGTTCATCTAACTCATTGAAAGATGACTCCATCCAGTTGCGATTGCTTCAACGCACTCTTATTGGGAGTGCCACGAAATGGTACATCAAGCTTGATCGCTCACGATATTGTTCTTTTGGTGAACTGGCTATGGCCTTCCTTAACCATTTCCAGTTACCTGTGAGATACGACGCCGGCACAGAATTGCTAGCCAATTTCGAACAGACGACAACAGACCATATCTTTGATCATATCCAAGAGTAGAGACGCCAAAAGAGTCTAATCAAAGTGCCAGTTCCACCAGCATTCCTGCTTGAGTGGTTCCTTAAGTCTTTATTCCCCCAATTATCCAAATACGTCACAACTTCTGGGGTTTTCTCCGAAGAAGATGCCATCATGAGGGCTCAACAGTTTGAGCTTATCTATTCTCAGTCTGGTTTATTATACAACATCCTGTCAGATGCACCACGATCAATTTTGGATAAAACTAGACAGAGAGCCAAACCACATGCTGATGGTATTGTTGGTTCCACACAAACCAAGCCTGCTGAGCAATTGACAAAATAATTGCAACAATTATCTATCCAACACTCAGCGGCCAGCCAGACTACTACTTTGGCTGCTCCTCCTACCCAAACATCAGAAGTACACTCCATGCAGACGACTAACCCAAAGGCCAACCAACAGCCTGAAGGAAAGAATAAACAATGAAAGAAGGGTAAGGGGGAGAAAAAACCCACTGATAATGCTGGCGAGGGCACCACGGAAAAGCGAAAGGTGAGGTATCCGTGCAACTTGTGTGCGGAAGACCACCCGACCCATGTCCTCAACTTGTAGAGGCCCATAATTTTGTCACACAACAACAACAAGCTGTGTTGACTAATCCTTTTCAGCATGGGTAAAATTTAACTCAAGCCTCTGCAAGTGCCGAAGGGGGTAGTCAAGAAACCTGCCCTCCTCCTAACAATTCCTCATCCACGAACATATACAGGGTTAGGGGTGATGCTTTAATAACGACTAGAGCACACGACTATAGTAAACCAAGCACCTCTGAGAAGGGCAAAGAAGCCGAGATCCCATCCCTTCCTCTACATATCGAGAAAACATTGGGTGAAACAATGACACAAATTCCAAAGGGTGCATTTAAGAAAGCTTCTCACAATCCAAATGCAAGGGCCACCCAGAATTACTCTGTGGTGGAAGATTTATCCCAAACCCCTTGTGCTATGTCCACTTTGGAGGTCCTCCAAAGTTTCCCTGCTCAGAGGAAAGCCTTGTTGACTGCTTTAGGCTCTACTGAGACTTGTAACCCGGGTACTATCATGTTAGATACGACTGACTTGAAACCTCGTCTGCCTTACCACGTCGCATTTCAGATAGTAGTGGCTCATCCCATGAAAACTTTTACATGGAATATCTTCCGCACAGTGGTCGACGAGGGTGCTTCGACTTGCCCTTTTTAGACCCTTTAAACATGAAAATATTGTCGAGCGATCTTGTGACCTTTCACGCTTGTTAAACTGAAATTTGAAATCACATCTGTCAGGCGGTAGTTTACCCCTTTTTCGGTCCGGATGGTCAACTTTACGAACAAAGGAATACTCTATTGAATTTCCATTCTTTAGAAGAGTATGCTCAGGTATAATTTTATTCCTTTTTCAGGCCTGAGGGACTAAATTTACGAAAAAGAAACCCCCACGGAGTCCATAGTTAAGCTCTTTTCAGACTCCCTAAAATTGAAAAGATCGTCGAGTGACCTTATTCTTTCACACTTGTTAAAATGGTCCAGAAGAACATTCCTGATGGAGTCCATAGTTAAGGTTTTTTCAAACTCCTTAAAATTGAAAAAATAGCCGAGTGATATTGTCCTTGTCACACTTGTTAAAATGGTTTTGAATTGATGTCTAATTGGTGCTAGTTTACCCCTTTTTTGAACCGACTAGACTATTGACGAAAAAAGGTACCCCAATGGAGTTTTCTTTTATTCATTTTCAGACTCTCTAAATATGAAAAATCACCGAGCTTCCCTTCTCTGGGCTCGTTAAACTTACATTGAAGGACGTTACCATTGTGTGTTCTATCAACCAAATTTTCATCCTTTACCCATCAGCCTAGTAACAATTTGCCTTTGCGTCTTAACACCTTTGGCCACTAGAGGATTTTTTCCCGAGTATCATTTCCCTAGAACATCAGTCTTGTCCTTATGCCTTGAGCTTGTATGTTTTCTGTACTCGTTCCTCCATTGTAACGTAATATTCCTTTATTCGTTTTTCAAAATCATCAAAAAGAACAAAAAAAAAAATCAAATATACCCCAAAAAGAGGATGGGAAAAGTATTTTCTTTATTGGCAGTATCATGAGTCGCCCCTGGATAAAGCACATCAGTCCGTTTGATCCATTAGAATATGGGATGTAGTACGACCTTAGGAAGCTTTGCTCTCTATAAAGAGTTGTGTCCTCCACCGTTTGGTTACTCTTCCAAACATATGGAGAGTTTGTGTTGCCTCCTGCTTCGTAGACTTCTGATTAGCAGATATGTTGCCTGAGTCTTATCACTTGTCGTTTTATTGTCCAAGGGAAGTTGGTCACTGAGCCTGAGTCGACCCCTCTGCAATATGTCTCTTGTCCACATACTCGGCCATCCTGAACGTCCAATCAAGTCTTTGTTTGAAATCACTGAAGCCTTCAGTCTGATCACCAAGATTATCAAGTCCATAACCGACGAGCCGTTGAAGACCTCTGGGTAGTTCAGTCGTACACTCATATTACACTCCTACCCAAGTTTTAGAAGATTTTGAAGTTGCTTCTCGAGCTTTGAAGTACAACCATCAGGCCAAATCAGCTTCTGGGAGATGGATACTTTATATGTATATCTTTCTGATTTCGAGATGTAGCTCTGCTGTGTATTGTTCGTGGCTAATCTTCATAGTTGTTGACATGGATCTACAGTGTATTTGATTGGTAGCCATGGTTATATTTTATCTCGAGCATGGGTATGCCTGCCTCGGTGAGACATTTGATATTTTTTGCAGACGACACCTCCTGATTCCTGATTTCTGGGCTCACTCATTCAGCATATCAATACAGATTGGGAAAGAATTGGTAATGTATTTCAGCCATCAGATGCTCTTCTGACCTCACACATTAGGGGGAATTTGTTATAACCCTAAATTGCACCACACATGCTTACCTGGCATCAGGTCAAATCATATCTCTTCCTTTCCAAATCCATGTTGAATAAACTCTTAAAAATCCTCTTAAATCAAGTGTCACGCATCCTAACCCTCTACTGCATGTGTTGGAACGCTGGCAGGCCTACTACTGCACGTGTTGGAACGCTGGCTAGCCTACTACAACCCGCGTTTACCTAACAAAGCACAAAAACAGGAAAGTTGCTGATGGGACAAAAAGATATGGGTCAGTTAATTGAAACTCCTAGCCATGCATGGCTGAGAGTTCATCCAAAACCCTAGCTCCTTCTAGCCTATAAAAGAAGGGGTAGGGGTACTATTTGGAGGAGGAAAATTATAGAAAAGAAACTCTGCCCAATTGTCGAATCCATTTGTCCCAACCCTTTAGCCTTTCCTCAAGCCTAAAGAGAATTCAGGCAAAGCAGTTGGAGGACAAAGAAGAGGAGGAGCCCAGGATCAGGATCAAGGAACGGTGGCCAGTCTCAACACTGATTGTAAGTTGATTCATCTTGAAAATAATAAAGAATACTTTTTCTGTCCCAATGCATAAGTTATTTATGTTTTATTCGATTTATGCTTAATCTCTAACCCTCAAGTAGAAGAATAGCATGCATGTATAGTGTTTTGTCTTGATTGTAGGATTGTCTTTGGAAGGTGCAGCGCAAGCAAATGGACAAAAAGCACAACGGAGGATCTACACCAAGCATCAGTAAAAAGGTTAGTAGTTCTTTTCCATTCTTGTGTGTGAAAAAAGGTTTTGAGTTTTGGGGTGATAGGTTAAAAGTTATTTCTTTAAGGTCATGATCTTCATGCAAGTCTAACCCTAGCTTGCTAGTCTGTAGGGTATTATTTCCCCACAACAATGTCATTTTCTATTGTCGTCGTCACTCATGTGTTAAAAGAATGTTGTTGTTGTCATTGTTGTCCTCACCCTGCTGGAACTGATTTGAAGTGGTTGAAGAGGAAGGTTTTCATTCCTGTGAGAAACTCTTTCCAGGTGAGAGAGTTTGTTGGGAAGTCATTTTCTCCTAGAGAGAGTCCAGCACCAGCTGTAGAGCTCTGAGAATCCCCAATCCGGCCTCTTGTAGAGACCCTGAAAATGGAAGTGGAGAAGTTGATGGACTATGGATCAGTGAAGGTGCATATTATCGGGGTGGAACAAGCATGTGGGGAATGAGAGTCTGTGAGTAGTGGGCATAAGAAGTTTCTTGGAGAGAATCCTTCCAGTGGTATTGTGTAGTTTCCTATAACCTCGACCTAGTGTAGGAATCCCTTGCCCTAGGTGGATCTTATTCCCATCTCGGGGGTGACCCACTATTGAGCGTGATGAGTAGCATGGTCTAAGGCTGGGAGGTCCATGGAAGTTTTGCACGTAGTTGGTGGTTTTAGTCCTGTTAAAAGATAAGTATCATTTCCGTTCTTAAATATGTATGTTATGCATGTATGTGATTCTTGAAATATTGTCATGTGTTCCTTTGCATGTAGGAATTGCTGTCAATTCCATTTCAGTCTATATGGTAGCAGTAATTCTATGTTATTTGATTTAAATTCATTAAATATTCATGTTATATATATACATTCCATAGTGGCATTGCCCGGTCTGTTAGTGGTCGGGAACGTTACAAATTGGTATTAGAACTAGTTGTACAGATAATGTATTTTTATAGCGTTGCCCAATAGAGGTGTGTTGATGGTTGGGGACGTTACAAATTGGTATCAGAGCATAGTGAGATGTTTGGAAGTGACATTTCCCAGCCTTTTGTGGTTGGGGAAGTTACAATATGGTATCAGAGCCATGGTTTCGACACTGCTTCTGGATGGGCCATGTTAGTGGTTAACGAGAACAATATTTCAGAGTGAATTGTTGTTGAAAGGGATAAAATTTGAAGTTCAGAGCGTCCCTAAGTGATAGAAGGGTGTTGAAAGAACACTTGGACTTTGTTCAGAACACATGAGGCATAATAAGTTTAAGAAATGGCCATAGAGAAAGAAATCATAACATTCATGGTGTTGGGGCCATAGGATCTATTCGAGAGAAGGAGAATCCTTCATGACCATTAGATCTGGAGAGAGTGCATGAGGTTTAACCTGGAATCCCTTCGGACTTTGCAACTTTGGTTAATTTAGGTGAAAAAATAAGAGAAGGGATGAAGCCCGAAGCTCCAAAGTTCCTGAATAAGATCTACACCATAGATATGGGGAGAAGAGATCAACTATTGGATTGGGCCGAAGTTGGACCAGAACTATTGGATCAAGCCAAGGGTGGTAGATATGGCATGGTATGAAGGATAGATAGCTCCCAAAGCTTCGAAGTCTGGATATAATCCGGACCATCCGTCAAGAGGGACACGTGTCAACATATTGGATTGTTCACGATTTTGGCATTTGGGAGAATGATTGTGTGCTGAGGAGAAAACTCTTGAACCCTAAATTTCTAAAGCCTGAAGTTCCAAAGCTCTGAAGCTTCGAAGCCCTGAAGCTCAGATGTCATAATTCCCATAGTGGGTGTCAGTCATTGGATGCTAGGTAGTCGTGGATTTTCAATTCCCCCTACTTCGTGAGTTTGTCAATCTAGAACTCCAAGAAAATTGTTGTGATGTGCCTTGAAAAATTCTGAGGTCGGGGGCCCAATGTCCTGAGTAAGTTCCTATCAATCTAGCGCTTGGCCTTATCCATGGTCACATGGGTTGGGGGATAAGAGAAAGGGGTTAGTTCCCAAAAATTGTTTTAGAACAAAGAAAAGTTCAGAAAGAAAAGATCTATGGGGATTCTTGATTGCTCAAGAACTGTAGAATGAAATCTAAATGCTTTCTTGAATCAAATTGGTTTATGGGTACTGTGGAAATTGTTAAGGATTGATGGCCTGGAAAAATTTGGTTGACTGCACATTGTGTTTGCAGAGTTAACGATTTTCAGAATCAAACTAAATTGTCTCTTAGTGCAGAGGAATGGAAGAGAAACAAAATGCTTCAACTTCTAAGAATGAAGCTAAAGGAATGGATGTCCATTTGGGAGTTGAAGGATCAAAATCCAATGGGCATTGAGAAGAGATATATAAGGAATGAAACATGATGAAAATCATTGAAAGATTGCAGAAATATGTCCAACGTCACCGAGAAGATAACAAAAATATCATGAAATCCATGGATCAACAAGGAGAATTCAACCTAAAGTTTATACAGAGCCTGGAAAGGATAGAAAGGAAAGTGGATAAGGAGAGTGAATACATTAAATAAGGAATTCACAAGTCCCCTGATGAGAAGAGAAAATAAAGAAGTGTTGGTAGACACCATAATCACTCCCAAGGACACTCCAAGAGGAGGGCACACAGTTGTTCAAGCCATTCTCCTACCAGAAAGCATAGGAGATATGGAGTGGATTAGTTGAAGGGAGAAATGAACAATATTAATCCTCCTACATTTGATGGAGAACACCAGAAGGAGGAAGATGTCGAGACATGGCTTCTTGGCATGAGGAAATATTTCCAACAATAGAATTACTCCTCTCATGCAGAAGGGAGAATTGAAATGTATCAACTGAAAGGAAAGTCATCCATGTGGTGGGATCAACTTGTGCACATACAACACATTAAAGAGAATTTTTTTTCTTGGAAGGAATTCAAGAAGTATTTCAAAAAGAAATACTTGACTAAGAGATACTATGCCAAAAATATGAAAGAGTTCCTTTAACTCAAGTTGGGTAGCATGACTATTGATGAATATGAATGAAGGTTTTTTGAATTGTTGAAGTACGTTCCTTTCATCAAGGATGATATTGTCAATATTCAAAGGTATCTGAGTGGACTACCATTTCCCATCAGTGTCAAGATCCAATATGATGATCCTAAAACTATGGAAGAAACTATAAGGAGAGAAAAAATCTTATATGAGAAGCAAGGAGGAAATCCCACTTTCTGGAAGGTTTTGGATGACAAGAAGATGTTCAAGAAAGAGCAGAGATAGAAAGGAAACAAGAATCCCTTTTTCAGAAATAGTCCTTAAGGGAAGCCATCTTTTAGAGAGTAGAGGATGGTTGATATAGGGGTACAAAGGCCAAGGCAGACACCCATTCAATGTAGGGATTTTCAGGGTGACCACAAGTATATAGATTGTCCCCACAAAAATAGCAAAATGAGATTTGTCCAGAATGTTCAGCAAGCAGAAATAGTGGAGGACATGGGCAGTAGAATAACAAGGATCTATGAAGCCCTGGACAACAAGCAAGATGAGTTCCAATCACACATGATTGAATTTGAAGGTATGATCATTAACCATGCCTTTACCATTTTAATTGATTAAGGGGCTAGTCATAGTTATATAGATCCCAAGATGGTGGAAAGTTTGCATTTTCCAAGAAACAAGCATGGAAAAACTTGGCTAGTGCAACTAGCTATAGGAGCCAAAAGAAAATTTATCGAGTTGGTTAAGTCCTGTCCAGTGGAAATGAACATGTTGACCACACAAGATGAATTGAACATCTTAACTTTAGGCTCCTATGACTATCTAATTGGTAGGAATTGGTTGGACCAAAACCATGCCATATTAGACCGTCGTAGCAAGGCATTCACTTGCTTGGATGAGGAAAGAAATCAAAGATCATTCCAAGTAATTCCCAGAGTAGTTGCTATCAAATAAATCTCAGCAATGCAGTTGAAGAAGTGATACAGGAAAGGCTGTCAAATATTTACAGCACATATGGATGAAGCACCTAAGGTTAAGGTGTCAAATATTGACGACCATGCTGTATTAAAATATTTTGAGGATGTATTCCAGGAGGTACCAGGACTACCCCCAAAGAGAGATATGGATTTTTCTATAAACCTGATGCCTAGAGTAGCTCTAGTGTCAAAATATCCTTACAGAATGAGTACACCAGAGCTGAAATAACTGTAGTTGTAGCTTAAAGAAATTCTAAAAATTGGGTATATATGCCCAAGTGTGTCACCTTGGGGTGCCCCAGTCTTATTCATGAATAATAAAGATGGAACAATGGGATTGTGCATCGATTTCAGAAAGTTGAATAAAGTGACTATTAAGAACAAGTATTCTTTGCCAAGTATTGATGATCTCTTTGATTAGTTGAAGGATGGCAAGATATTTTCAAAAATATATCTCAGGTTAGCGTACCATAAGGTAAGGATAAAGGATGAAGACATCAACAAGACCGCCTTCAGAACAAGGCATGGTCATTATGAATTCACAGTGGTACCATTTGGATTATCAAATGCACCCGTTTTTTTCATGTGCCTAATGAATGGTGTATTTAGAGAATATCTAGACAAGTTTTTCATAGTCTTTTTGGATGACATCCTAGTGTATTCCAAGTTGGAGGAAGAACATGAACATCATTTGAGGACGGTGTTGCAAGTATTAAGAGAGCACCAACTATGTGCCAAATTGAGAAAGTGCTCATTCTATCAAAAGAAGATCCATTGTTTGGGACATATCATTTCAAAAGATGGGATAGTTTTGGATCTTGAGAAGATAGAACCCATTAGAGAATGCTCAACACTGAATAATATGACAGAATTCAAATCCTTTATGGGCCTAGCTAGCTATCATAGAAGGTTCATTGTAGTGTTCTCAAGGATATCTCACTCCATCACTTCCTTGCAAAGGAAGGAGAAGAAATTTCAATGGACAAAAGAATGTGAGAGAAGCTTCCAACAATTGAAGCAGTTGTTAAATAATGCTCCAATCTTGAGGATTGTAGATCCAAATGAATATTTTGTAGTGTGTACAGATGCATGCAAAAAAGGACTGGGAGGATTCCTCAACCATAATGGGTTTGTAATATGTTATGAGTCCAGAAAATTGAAAGAGAATGAAAATAACTATGCAACTCATGATTTGGAGTTGGCAACCATTGTACACATGCTTAAGAAATGGAGACATTACCTCACGGAAAGGAGGTTTGAAATCAAGATACATCATCATAGTCTGAAGTATCTATTTGACCAACCAACTCTGAATGCTAGGTAGAGTAGGTGGTTGGAATTCCTTTGTGAGTATGAATTTGATATCAAGCATATCAAAGGAAAGGAGAGAAAAGTGGTTGATTCACTTAGTAGAAGAGTGCATGAAATACATGCTATGACCATCAACATGTATCAAAATGATATCAAAGGCAGAATTTTGGAAGATGCAAATGAAGATTTGCAGTACATGGAATTGGTAACAAAGCTACAGAAAGGTAAGATGCTACATAAAGTGGAATATTAGAAATTGGAAGCTAATGGGACACTCCTATACAAAAACAAAGTTTATGTGCCTAACTCTCAGGAATTGAGAATTATGATCTTGAAAGAAATGCATAATGTGTCGTATGTTGGGCACCCTGGATATAAGAAAAAAGTGGCAGCAATCAAGAGCTATCACTTTTGGCCAGGTATGAAGAAGGAAATCATAGAATACATGGCCAGATGTATGGAGTGTCATAAGGTCAAGGATAAGCATAGACACCTAATTGGGTTTCTACAACCATTTCCCATTCCTGAGTGGAAGTGGGAAGTGATGATACTGGATTTCATCACAGGATTACCTAGAAAAAATAAGCAACATGATTCCATCATGGTGGTGGTGGATAAGCTTATGAAAGATACCCATTTTATTCTAGTGAAGACTACTCACAAGACACCTAATGTTGTTGATATTTATATGAGGGAAGTAGCATGATTGCATGTTATTCCTAAAACAATTGTGCCTGACAGAGACCCAAAATTTACCTCAAATTTCTAGAAGGGGTTATTCAAAGGGTTCAGAACAAATCTGAACTTTAGCATTGCTTATCATCCTGAGTCTAATGGGTAGACAGAGAGGGTGAACCAAGTGATAAAAGATATGATAAGGATGTATGTGATGGAAAAACTATCTAAATGGTAAGACTACCTACACTTGGTAGAATTTGCTTACAACAATGGGTACCAAGCACCATTGAAAACGAGCCCATTTGAAGCACTTTATGGCAGAAAGTGCAACACCCCAACAGGAAGAAAATTTATGTTGATACGAATAGGACCCACATGGATTTTAAAGTGGGTGATCTTGTTTTCTTGAAAGTGAAAGCCAAAAAAAGTTCTCTGAAGTTGGGAAACTATTCCAAGTTGGTAGCCAGATATTGTGGTCCATTTGAAATCCTAGAAAGGATTGGACTAGTTTCATATATTCTTGCATTTCCTGCATCCATGACTGTACATAATGTGTTTCATATATCATTGCTTAAGAAATATATACCTGATTCTAATCATGTGATTGATTGGAATGTGATTCAGGTGGAGCAAGAAGGCATCTTGTAAGTGAATCCGATGTGCATATTGGACCAGAAGAGCAAACATCTCTGAAATTGAGCTATAGGGATTGTAAAGGTCCAGTGGACCTGGTACAGTCCTGAGGAGGTGACATGGGAGCATGAGGATGCTATGCGAGCAGAATAACCACATATTTTTGAAGATTTTGAAAATCTTGCTGAAATTATGTAAATGAGTTGCACTGAGGACAATGCAAAAATAAGGGGAGAGGATTGTAATACCCCAAGGCAGATCCCCTATGAAATGTAATGATTTTGTAGGCTGGTGAGTCAAGTAATTACAATTTGGTAGGCTTATGTGTTATTATGCCGAAGATCCTAGATGTTAAGGTCAGTGGGTCTAATTTTGTATATGTAATTATGCAAATTATTAATAAAATACATCATTGCATGCAAACCGACCATGAAGAAAGAGTGATGGGGGACGAAGCTTCACTAGTTATGGAAAGGGATGGGACTAAGAGGCTAGGAAAGAGGGGCTAATCTAGGGGGATTAACCCAAGGAAATATTATAATATAATCCTGATTAATGAAAATATTAATGTGGGGAAAATTAAACCCAACTATCCTAAGTTCCTGGTAAAGGGAAACAAATGCTAAATTGAGTGCATGCATTTCCAAGAAGATAGGTCTCGAACTAGATGCATGCAATTAAATATCGAGAGTTAGCTCATTGGGGGGGTTCTCTCCCCATTCTTCCATCCTTCGTTGAACTCATTTGGCCTCCATCATTGACCTCTGCATATTTTTCACGCTCCTTGTAACCAGTAACCCATGGTGTTGATCTATGTTCTCCTATGAAGCCCAACTCATTTGTATTCACCTAAGATGTGTTGTGCTTTAACATTTTTTTTTTTCATTTTCGGTGTCCATGCCATTTTCTATTGATGTCATCACCCGTGTGTTAAAATAATGTTGTTGATGTCGTCATTGTCCTCACCCTGCTAGAACTGAGTTGAAGTGGTTGAAGAGGTAGGTTGTCATGCTTGTGAGAAAATCTCTCCAGGTGAGAGAGTTTGTTGGGAAGTGATTTTCTCCTAGAGAGAGTCCAGCACTAGCTACATAGCTTTGAGAAATCTCGATCTGGCCTATTATCGAGACCCTGAAAAGGGAAGTGGAGAAGTGAAGGTGCATATTCCTGGGGTGGAACAGGCATGTGGGGAATGAGATTCTGTGAGTAGTGGGCATAAGAAGGCTATTGGAGATAATCCTTCTAATGGTACCGTGCAGTTTCCTATAACCTCAGCCTAGTGTAGGAATCCCTTGCCCTGGGTGGAGCTTAGTCCTAGATCGGGGGTGACCCACTGCTGAGCCTGATGAGAAGCATGATCTAAGGCTGGGAGGTTCATGGAAGGTATGCATGAATTTGGTGTTTTTACTCATGTTAAAAGATAAGTATCATTTTCATGCTTAAATATGTATGTTATGCATGTCTGTGATTCTTGAAATATTATCATTTGTTTCATTGCATGTAGGAATTACTGTAAATTCCATTCCAGTCTATATGGTAGTAGTAATTCTATGTTATTTGATTTAAATTCATTAAATATGTATGTTATATATATAATTTATGCAGTGGCATTTTCTGGTCTATTAGTGGTTAGGAATGTTGTAAATTGGTATCAGAGCTAGTTGTAAAGACAAGGTATTTTCATAGTGTTGCCCGACATAGGTGTATTGATGGTTGGGGATGTTACAAATTGGTATCACAACATAGAGAGATGCCTGGAAGTGATGTTTCCTATCCTTTTGGTGGCTGGGGATGTTACATTCCATGTCTTCAGATCTTGAAATTGAGCGTTTTGAGTTAAACCCTTCCTCTTCTGAAAAATCGTCGGGATCAGAGAAGTTGTCGGCTGGCATTTTAGGGATTAGATTAAGAGGATGTTCAATTTCAATGAGGGATAAATCTATCAGGTATTCCACTGTGTGTAAAAATAATTGGTCGAGGGACTCAACCTCTGGTCTGCTTATTTTTTTTCTTCGAGGAAGTAACAAAGCTAAGGGCAATGCACCGATCTATCGATCATAATCTCTTGTGATTATTCTAAATTGGTTCAACTCCTCATGAGGAAGAGCATAAGGTATATCAGGGAATGAATCTTCTTCCTCATGATGAGGTGAGTTACTCATTTCAGGAGTACTCAGTGTGTGTGGGTTGTCTTGGGGACGATGAGCCATGCTTTTGGGATGTTTTGAATCTACGGGACGTGTCAAATATTATGTCAAAAATATTGTCAACCATTCATTCTTCATCCCTCCTTATAGCACCAATTCCGTTGAGGGGTCATAAATCCATTTAAATCAACAATAGGAACCAAACCCTCCATCGAGGCCCAATTAGACTCTGCAACGTTTAATGGTGAAATGGTTCTCCAAATCTTGTGATCCGACCAAATAATTGATGGGATTTACGTTTTCTAGTGAAATTTTCTCCTTCAGTTCGAACGTTCTCCTTTTGTGTTTTCTCTTATAGGTGGGACTGATACAAAATAAAATCTGGTATAAACCAACTAGGTAACAAGGTCAAAAAACTTAACTACTAGAGAAAGATGAGATTGGGATAACCCTTTCACTCTATCATGTAGACAATGATTAATTACCACATGCCTAGTACTAAGACATTAAATTGCTGGTGTTCCAATTATTGACTAAGACACAGTTTATTAGAAGAAAACATGCATGCGATAAAAGATGGCAAGACAAATACTTTCCTTAACTCTAATCTCCAATCACATATTAACGCACAATTTACGTTTCATCATTAAAGACAAGAACTGTGAAAAAACATTGGATCGGATAACTTATCAATAGATTTAGAAGCTCTTACTCGCTACATCATCCATTCATAAGATGAAATCAGAAATAATTCTTCTCCACATCCAATCATACACACTTTTGATCAAACAAAATTTGTCTCTGGTCCTAAACATCATGAATTCTCAATTAAGGCAGCTTCGAAATAGTTATTTACAAATAAAAAAATGAGGGTCTTTGCATCAACCATCTACCTCTTTCTACTAGGATGATCCTCCTATTGGAAATACTAAAACAAATGAGAGGTGGGGGTGAATCAGTTGTTTATGAGCTTAAACAATTTTATACCTTTTAAATATTATTAATCTTCTTTTAAGTGATCATCAACAACACACAGCATATGGACAGTAAAAGTAAAGACCATTAGTCACACATAATGTACACATAGAGACAGATTTTCACGAGGAAACCCATAAAGGGAGAAAACCTCTTCTTCTTCGAAATGATAGGCAGTCTTTTTCAGTTATGTACATCATTTACAATTGAGCACCAACTCAATGTGAGGCTGCTACCTCTGTTTTACAAGATGCAACTTGTTTGAAAGCACCAACTCTCTGGTTTCTTTAGCACTCACTAGAAGGAAGCGCCAACTCCCTGAGTATTCCAGCACCAACTTTATGGAAGCACCAACTTCCTAAATGTTCCAGCACCAACTGGATGGAAGCACCAACTTTCAATTACACAGGCTCCAACCTATATAACAGAGAACACTTGTTCTCCCTAGCACCACCCTGCCACCCTGGTTTCTCTGGATGCAACCAGATGAAAGCTACAACTCCCTGTGTTCAAGGACCCACTTGAACCTCTGAGGAAAATAGTCCTCCCGAGCACCTCCCAACCTCCCTATAATATCAAATAATGAATACACAGACAACTACACAGATAAATCAATTCTTACCAATCTTTCTCTGTATTTGATCTTCAACAAAATGTTCTGTAATTCTTTTCTTCTTCTGTTTGTTTAGCAGGTCTGCTTTGCATCAACTTTTTTTGTCATTCTTCTCTGTTTTTCATTCTGCTCTGTTTGTCATTCTGCTCTACTTTTGCTCTGCATTTCATCTCCCTCTACTCATTTGCTCAAATTCATACTATGCCTCTGCTCCTTTTCTTTTTCTTACTGGTTATTCATTTTCACTTCAGAATAGCCAACTCGACACAGTATGTTTCATCTTCATTTATACATATGAGCACAACATTTCAACTTCCCAACTCCTTGGGGAATATGACGACAACTATCCAGTCAACCGAAACGCCAACTAATTGACAACTAATTTGCAATCATGAGTTCATTTTACTAATGGATTTATAACTAGAAGAGTTAAATGTGTGTGGAAGAATAGTAACCCTTCGATCACATTCAGACCTTATCTGCACCGTTGAATAATCTTCATTATTCTTGCCTTTTAAATCAGGTTTCAGCATTTCGGCATTTCTTTGCCCAAGTGTCTCGACACTTTCACATCGCGATCTCCAAAACTCCGAAATGGACTTTATTTAGGCTGACTCCTTCTCTTCCGTGACCAAGAGCTGTGACCACAGTTCTATGTGAAAGGGGCTTTCAAGATTTTGCATATCGCGAATTCGTAATAAAGATTAGATCAACGATCCAGGTCAGATCTTGTCTCAACGGTCGTGATTGAATCGCAATATCACGTATCACTATTTCAGAATTCTCATTGCATTTTTTCACTTTCCATTCCATGTTGTGATCCACAAAACTCCGACATAGTCTAGAATCAATGGTTTATATCAAAGCCTAATCTAATGGCTCAGATTACATCGCGATTTCGCATATCGCGAAATCAACACTCCTGATGTCAAGTGACTTTGTCACTTCAAAGTTTCGATCCCCAATGCCAATGCACCCCTTTCCATGCGCTAGCCCTACTGGCTATAGGCCTTGGCCCATATGATCGTCAAAACATGACCTCGGTCAAACCTTTCATCAGGATTTCAGCATTTTCAATATCACCATGCTCATGCTTACAGAATTCCCGATCCTCCGATCCCCGATTCTCCGATGAAGGAAATCAACAGTCCATATCTCATGCTTTCTTTAACGGTTGCAATCAAATCATGAAATCACATATCGCGATTTTTGTCAAGTGATTTGGACATTTCAAAGTCCCGATCCCCGATTCTCCGATGAAGCCACCTGTCGAGCTTCTCCCGGTGGCGCCCGATTGTTGCCACGCTTATCTCCCTCGCAGCTTCTGCAGATCTGACGACTGATGGGTGTCTGCTTCTAGTTTGACGACTCAAATCCTCTCTTCCTCTGTGGATCCATTTGTTGTCTACAAATTTTCCATCAATAACAACAACTCTCAACATGCATTCGTTGCTTGCTCAATATTTGCCAACAATCTCCCCCTTTGGCATTGATGGCAACACAAGCACCCAAATGCCTTTGGATGCAACTCTACTCCCTACTTCCAACTCTGTGCCGACTCTACTATTCGAATCTGCTCCTCTACTCATTTGACTCTGCTTCCCGAATACAAATCCATTCTCCCCCTTTGACATCAATGTCAAAGAAGAAACATTCTTCTTCTGATCTTGTTGCAAAACAGACTCCCCGTGTTGTCTATAAGCACTTAGGAAATTCACCAGATATTCAATAAATACTCCCCCTGACTAGGTGAACAAATTAGACACAAGAAATCATGACACCCAACTTTTGACGAAGATATTCAAAAGGAGTCACAGCTAATGGTTTAGTAAAAATATCAGCAATCTATTCTGTAGATGGTATATAGTTCAGTTGAACAATTCTGTTTGAAACTTGTTCTCTGAGAAAATGATACTTTATAGGTATATGCTTAGTCTTGGAATGAAGAAAAGGATTCTTGGAGACACTTATGGCGCTGGTGTTATCCCAATGAATTGGGATATGATCAGTGTAAGTTACCTTCAAATATGCAAGAGTTTGAATCATCCATAAGATTTGTGTGCAGCAGGTAGCAGCAGCAATGTATTCTGCCTCTGTAGTGGATAATGAAATGGATCCTTTCTTTTTACTAACCCATGCAACTAATGAGTCACCCAGAAAAAATGCTCCTCCACTTGTGCTCTTTCTCTCATCAACACAGTTAGCCCAATTTTCATCTGAATAGGCAGTTAACTGGAAATTCTGATTTCTAGGATACCACAGTCCATATGTCATTGTTCCCTTCAGATATTTGAATATTCTTTTAACAGCTACCAAGTGAGTTTTTTTAGGATCATACTGAAAACGAACTACCATTCCAACAACTTGCATTATATCAGGACGAGATGCCGTGATGTACAAAAGACTTCCTATCATTGATCGATATGTCCTTTGATCAACATCAGGTGAGATATCATCTTTTCTCAACTTGCAACCAACCACCATAGGTGTGCTGACTATAGAGGAATCTTCCATTTGAAATTTCTTCAATATCTCTTTCAAATATTTTTCTTGAGAAATAAAAATTCTTACAGAGCTTTGTTTTACTTGTAATCCAAGAAAATATGACAGTTCCCCTATCATGGACATTTCAAATTCTGTTTTCAAAGAATTAGCAAACCACTGGACAGATGATTCATTAGTACAACCAAAAATAATATCATCTACATA
>JASDQU010099865.1:584263-632681 GCA_032191745.1 Picea mariana
TATATACCAAGGAGACATTTTCATTTTGAATCATATTGTACTTGAACATTTAAGTGGGGTAAAAGGAGGTTGCCCCCTCGAAGAGGCTTATTATCTGAAATTATCTCTTTTTCAAGGCGTTGAGTACTTTTCCTGAGGTTTTTCTATGCTATATTGATGTTTGGTTCTTAACAAAAACTTCCTTTTGTTGATGTCGATGGGGATCATCTCTCGGTGACAGAGGATTCCTGAGTGACTCTTTTCCTCCTTCGAATTCTATCCGATGTCGAATCTGGACATGTCGGGTGAAGTGTTTTGGCTGTTGATTCTTTATTCAGGTGTTAAGGCTTTTTAAATCATGGGATTTCATAATTTCAAATAGACCTGAATAGATAATGAGAGTCATGATAATAATCAAATAAAAAACATTTCTCAAAATGAATTCAAATCAGACAGAGAAAAGATCAAGTGGTACCCAAAATGTAAAAAAAATGACATAGGATTTTAGGGTGTGTTGAGTGCTCAACACATACATGTGCTCAATGCAAAGAGGTGCATGCATGCGATGGAAATTTGAGGGAATTTTCCCTCTTGGGTATAGGGTGTCAATTTGCAAAGGATACAAATGAGTCTCGTCTTGGTTGAGGATGAAAAACTACTAAGGAAAATGATTTATAACGCAAAGTGAGAACCGACAATAGGCTCAATACTGCAAGCAAGGGCATGTGATGCAATCACAACTTAATGCCAAAAAATGTCATTTTTCATAATCTTAGTCTATTTGGTTTGAAAAAGGGATAAAATTGTACCAAATATACATCCTTTCAAATCCAATTTACGAGTGTGAAAGAGACAAGTTCACTCGACAATATTTTTTCTTTTTGAAAATGAGTCGGAAAAGAGATTAAATCAAACTTGCCTAGGAGTCCTCTGTTGGATTACTGAGAGGAGAGGTAAATCAGTAATAGTGAAATTATAATCCTTTTTATCCAAATTGATCCAAGAGTTATATCAATGTAGTATTATTGTCCAATAATGAGAAATAAGAAATGAACAATCACACACATACACAATACACCAGTGTTTTATGTGGAAACCCAAATTGGGAGAAAACCACATAATGATTTTTCTTATATGTCTTGAAGAATTACATTCATTGGAAGCACAAAATTCCTTTGTTTTCTAGTTGCAACTGGAAGGAGGCTCCAACCCCCTAGTTTCTCAGGCTACAACCTGAGGGAAGCTCCAACTCCCCAATTCTCTGGCTACTACTAGAAGGAGGGTACAACCCCCTATGTTCTCTGGCTACAACCAGAAGGTGGATACAACCACATGTCCTTGCCTCGTCCTACCACCCTGAAGTAGAAGTAGAATGATGGAACCATTGTCAACCTGTCACTATGAGATATACTATTGTACAACTGTATCAACCTGTACCATTGACCTATATCCAATCTGTAAAACTACCCTGTAATCAATCTGTACCTGAACTGAACATGTATCCACAAAAATAAAACATATACATGACTTGTAGTGATGCAGCCTGCGTATGTACGTGCCCTATATGTTATGCAGCCCACATGTGTATGTGCCCTATCTGTTATGTAGCCCGTGTATGCCTTCTGAAACTAGAGTTTCCTTTCACTTGAAAACTTCTGACCCTCTGTAACTTATTTCACATAGATCTGTAACCTGTCACTATATCCAGACTATAAATGTACCATGTGCATGCATCCTCATACATAACCTCTACTCAAGGCAAGTATGTCTCTCTCTAGTCATCTGCCATATAGGTATGTGTAATTATAAACAAGTATAATATCCCTCACATGATCTTAGTAATCAACCCCTTTCTGATATTCAACTTCTCAATACATCAATAAATATAAGATCTCAACCATGTACCATAAAAACTCTTAGCTATATGCCAATAAATACAATATGTGCCTCAATAAGAAGTATCAATGATAAATATACCAGCACTATATTTCTATAGATCTGACTTATACAGAAGATCCCATGTAGCCACTAGTCTCTCTAGGGAGAATCCTCAAATCTCCATTGCCATTCCTCATGCATACATCAAAATCCAACTATTCATAGAAATAAGACATACCTTTTGAACCAATGGATGGATCTCATGTATTTGAGCACTCTAGACCTTCCTAGGATCTTGATCTCAGAATCTAGAACCTCTACACTTTCATCTTCTCAAGTTTCATGGCTTTATCAACATGTACTCACCCTATACACAGTCAACCCACGTACGTACTCACCCTATACACAGACAACCCATGTACGTACACACCCTATACATAGACAACCCACATACACCTCAGAAAATAGGGTTTTCTATGAATCCAAGAATTTATCCATGAACCCTTCGTGCTACCTCAGATTTTCACCACTTTAGATGTATCCAAAAGTATTTACAAGAAGCTTTACACAAGAAAATAGATATACAATATGTACAAGTGTATTTTTATGAGTGAGCTTTGTCTCTTATTTATATCTTCATGTAGCCTTACACTTTTCTTATTTTAGGGCTTCTTCATTTAAAATAGTTTCTATTTGCAAAGCACTTTGACTCTTGGGGGCTTCTATAAGACTCATGAGGGTTCTCCAAATTCATATGGTCATAAATCTCTAACTGTGAGGAGTTATGTGACATTCCACATACCATCGAAAATGACATGATAAGCACTATCCATCTAGGATATTTTCACTCACAAATTCACTGTCCTTCATCTCATTATTCCTCTAATAAGAATGGGTTCTCTCACTTTGCAAAGCTTCTTCGCATGAGGGATTTCAGCATAAGAGGACCACTTTGGAGTTCATCCATTTTTACTTCTTATCAACCATGACAAGAGAATAATGAGTCATCTTTACATCAAACAATATTGGGTCCATTACCCAAACCTTGTGCCACGGGGCTTTCTTCAAGGGTTGACATCAATGAAAACCAACCTTAATCAACATCCTCTAGGTATAGGTCAGTATGTTTATGAGTGAGAAATGAGGCTCAACATAAATTCATGTATTAGCTATAAGGGACTCCTAGTCCTACAAAAAAAATATCTACATGGGCACCAAATGAAGCAGAGGATATAACTAGGGTACCCATGTTTGGTAAGTCTCTACCATTTGATAATGACACGTCTTGTAGCAGATGGAGGGTTCTGCGTCACTAAAAAATAGGCTCGTACCTAAGGCATATGAGTGAAATTTATAGGACAATGCAAGTGTGCATGATAGAATAGATACCTATAATATATGCTGGGTAGAAAAAATGCATGTATGTAGTTACGAACGGTCGACATAACGCTAAAAACTACAAGAATCCCTAGAAAAAACTACAAAAACAAACTCAATCCATTGTTGTATTAGTCCGTTAGCCGAAAATAGGATTCGAAACTATGCAAAGTGGGTAAAAAATTCTATAAATAGTAATAAAAACCAAGTTTTACTATGTCATTTGAATTTTTTACCCCAATAGTGAATTTTGGACCAAATTACCTCCGATCTTCAACTGGTGATTGTGGGAGTGATGAGTGATAGAATAAGTGACTGTTTGGACAAGGTAATTTCTCTTCCCTTCCTCTTTCTTTCTAGTGGATTACATTTTGTATTTAGGTTTGAATTTTTAAGTTATCTAGGTTCCAAATCAAAAGTTTAGGTGTATGCAGGCTACCATTCATCGGGTCACATATACACATGATTATACATGGTTGTCTAAAAGATAGCCATCGTATAATCAACCTTATACGTGATTGTGAATGTTGCAGCCCATGTATATGTCCGTAAAAAAAAAAATTGATGTTTGCTAACTCAAAAAGTGATGTTTCTCTGGTAGGATGGTGCTAGAGTGGAGGGAAAGGGAACATGAGGAGGTAGATGTTGTTGAGGAAAGAGATCTGGGGGCCCAAATGGCCTTGAAAATATGTGGTTTGTACAAGTTTTGGGCACTCAAAGGGATGAGGGACCAAGTGAGGTTGCTACAATTTCTCGTGTATTACTGGCATCCAGACAATGAAAGCTTCAACCTTGATGTGAAACCATTAAGGATTGAAGTCGAGGATATTTATTTCTTGACGAGGTTTTCGCATCGAGGAAAGGTGGTGAACCTCAAAGCCCAGGGAACTAGGAGTGGTATGAAGATAGAAGAATACATAGATGCTCACTGCATTGTAGGGACCGATAAAGTCGAGAGTCAACTCCCCATTTGAGAGATAAACAATCTAAGCCTCAAGATTGTTGTCCTTTTTTTGACCTGTATCACAGGATAGGCTTCGCTGCACCAGGAATTGAGGTCACTTATGTTCTACTACACAGAGTGTTTGAGACCCACGATGTACAATTGGTGGACCTCGCTACTATCTAATATGAATATCCAGTTGATAGAATGGAAACAAGGTGATAAGAGGAACTTAGGGTTTTCTTCCATCTTGTGTAGCTTTGTCCTCGAGTGGGTTACAGGTTTGGGACCTAGAGTTGAGATCATTCCTCAAGGACCTCATGATCCAGCCATGGCACAGTGGACAAAGGTGATGAGAGGGAAGAGGGGAGGTAGGGAGCCCACACCCTATACCAATGATTTATTTTACTGATGGAGGCAGCATGTCATTTCTCAATATTATTACCCCTATGAAGGGATCAACTTCAGAGGGGACCCTGACATGCCATTGCCACTAGGGACCTCCTATAGAGACATAGGTATGTCAAAGTTTTTATATATTTCATATTTTTGTATAGGAAAACAAAAATATTTTTGGATGATGTTTAAGTACTAACTAGACACATATGTGATGCAGACGTAGGTCCATGATGACCAGATGGGCTTCCACAACATCATCGGAGGCACTGGGGAGATGAGGCGGTGGGAGGAGAAGCAGAGAGAGTCCTCCAAAACGTGCAGGGAAACATGTCTCCTTTGACACATATGATTATGATGGTTTAGGTAGAGGATCTGCCTGAGGCTATGCAACATCAGGTGGTTGGCATGCCCAGAGCTTGGGTTTGAATCTTTTGACATCTTGCAAATGCCGTAGTTTGTTAACATGACACACATAAAATGCCATGGTTGTAGATGTCACGGATTTTGTATTATCGGTTGTATATATGTATTGAGGGTGTTAGCCCCAAATGTTTAATACAAACATCATATTTTTTGAAATATATATAAAACATGGTTCTTCGTCTTTACTTATATTACAATGTGTACATTAATGAGAATGTTTTCTTTTCTTTAGTTATGTGAAAAATGCCAATCTAAAATAAAATTACCATAAGCATCGGATACATAATTAGAACTCCTAGGTGTGTGATGATAAGTAATAAAATAAAATTGTCGTTCTAAAAGGTGTAACGTAGGGTCACACACACGGTAACTATCGTTCAAATGACATACTACTAGCTGGGAATCCATGTGAACCTCCAAAGAGAGAATGCCATGTGAAATGGAATTATGCAAAAGGTCTATAACGATGCTATATTTGGCCACATTATTCGTGGATGGACCTAGGCATATGCCACCTGAAGACACTAGTAGACCCTCGGGTGAGTAAACCACCCAAGCAGTGGAAGTCAAGTTTTGTGTATAATGACTGGAAATGTCTGTGAATCATAAGTAGACCGACGAATCTGTTGACAAATGCAAACCAAGGGAAAACTCGATAAGAAAGATGAAGACAAAAATAAAGGAAAACTATATATACACTAAATTACATTAGTATACAAAGAGTTACACCCAATCTTTGGCCTCAAGCGTAATATCTTTTCAAGTAGATCCCATTCCTAGGCTTAGAAAACATGTTCCCTTCATAATCTTCTAATTCATAGGCTCATTTTTATAAGACACGTCGCACAATATAGGGACCATGCCACATGGGTTTGAACTTGCCTACCCCCAACGGTTCTTTGGCTTGATCATATAAAAGGACCAATTCACCCTCAATGTACAACCAAGGATAGACATACTTATCGTATTGGACCTTGACATGCCTTTTATTTGCTTCGATAGTTGTATAGGCATCTCGACGCTGCTCGTCAAGGCTCTCTAGGTATACGAGGCATCGCTTGATATTGGAAGTGTCAAGGAGGAGCATGACTTCCAATCTAAGAGAAGGGATTTCACATTCAATAGGTGAGATCAAATCCACACCATGTACTAATTGAAAAGGAGAAAATATTGTGGTAGTATTGAACGAGGTTCGATGTGCCCCAAGTGTGGGATATAGCATAATATGTTAGTCTGATTTGTTCTGGCTGATGTTTTTTTGCAAAATAGTCTTGAAAGACTTGTTGATGAGCTCTACCTATCCATTTTCCTAGGGATAGTAAGGGGAAGAATGACCATAATTAAGCCCCATCTTGGATTCTATCTCTTCCATCATTTCATTGAGAAAGTGACTACCATGATTAGTGACAATATCACTCGAGATTTCGAACCTCAAGATAATTTGATTGAATATGAAAAAGGCGATAGTCTTCCCATTGGATTTAAATATAGGCATGGCCTCAGCCCACTTAGTAAATTAGTCTATGGCCACGATAATGTGTTGATTCCCCCCACCCAAAGTTTGGTTTCAATCCACAAAGTCCACCCCCCACTTGAGGAAGGGATCAATGATAATGATTGGATGGAGAGGGGCTGGATGCAAGCACATTTTCTGAGTGAAGACCTGGAAAGGATGACACTTCTTAACCATGTCAATACAATCTTTAAATATAGATGGCTAGAAATAACTGGCTCACAAATTTTTCTGGGTTGTCACAAGCCTAGATAGATGACCACCACATGCTCAACTATGGAAATTATATAGAAATGAATCGGCTTATTCGTGATTTAAACAACTATGTAGGATATTTTCTATTCCTAGACGATAAAGAGTGTCGTCAATGATAAGGTAGTTCTTAGCTTGGTATAGTACACACTATTGGTCATCTCGCGAGAGATGATGAGGGAAATTCAAAGTTTGAATATAGAGAAAAATGTATCTACACCAGGGGTCAGACGAGGAGATAAGGAAAATGTGTTCATCTGCCAAAGAATCAACATGAATAACATCCTCATATAATCATGGGAAGTAAGAGATTAACTTTGCAAAGACTAGTGATTTCTTGGATTTGATAGAAGCGAAATCGAGATCGAATTCTGGTAAAATCACAATCCATTTATTGTATTTCCCCCCTATGATATGCCTGGTAAGGAAATATTGAAATGGATTGACATCAAAAACCACACGAGTTTTTCAAAACAATATATAATGGTGTAATCATTGGAGTGCATGGACGACAGCCAAAGCTAGCTTTTCAACATGAGAATATTTGAACTCAGGACCAACTAATTTTTGACTAAGATAGTAGATGATGTGCTCGCGGAGATCATCATCCTCCTGAACCAAAACCATACCAATCATCTCTTCGGATGCAATGACATAAAGTAATTAATCTCTATTGTAGTCCAAAGACATAAACAGAGGTGTCGATACCAAGGATTTTTTTAAAGCATCAAAGGATTCTTGGGCTCGCTCATCCTAGATAAAAGGGGTGTCCTTGTTCAAAAGATGCATGAAACCCTTGGTAATACTAGCATAGTTTACGAAAAACTGATGTAAAAAGTTATCTTTCCCTTGTAAACCTTGAAGTTGTTGAATAGTGCGTGGAGGAGGAAATGGAAGTATTGTCTCAACATTTAATGAATATACCATGATCCTAGTCTCAGAGACTAAAAATCCTAGAAGATGTCTAGACATAACACAAAATATGCATTTATGAGGGTTTAACTGAATTCTATAATGACAACATCTTTCAAAAACTAGTTGAAGGTGCTTAGGGTGATTCACTCTCTTACGAGACTGAGTAGCAAGATCGTCAGGATAAGCTTCAACTATATTCTTAAGATCGTGGAATACAAAGGTCATCACATGTTGGAAAGTTGCTCCACTATTTTTAAGGCTGAAAGGGCATCTTCTAGTATGTGAAAGTACCCCAAGGAAAAAAAAATGTCATAGTATGTTGATCCTAGGGTTTAATTTGAATTTTTTTATAACCTAAAAATCCATCCATGAAAGAAAACACTTCGCTTCCCGCACACTCATCGAGAATCTTATCGATGAAAGGTTTCGGGAAATTGTCTTTAGGACAGGCTTTGTTTAGGTTGTGAAAAATACATGAATACACAGATGGTTACTTTCTTTTTAATCATAGGAACGTGATTAGATACCCATTCAATCAAGGGAACCAAGTAGATAAATCCAACATTAAGCAGTTTCTCTACCTCTGCCTTAGTAGCAGGGGCCTTCCCGGGATTGCCATCTCTAAGAAATTATCGAATAGGCTTAGCATCCGAGTAATTTTTAACATCATGTTCGATAATTCAAGGGTCGATCCCTTGTATCTCTTCATATGACCAAGCAAATACATATCGAAATTCCTTGAAGATCTTGGTGTAGATTAGGATTACTTCTGGCGAACAATCCACATTGATGTGTACATTTTCAATCTTTCAACGGGTATGAGAGATATTGATCGCGACGATAGGAGAGATACTTGCCATATTTTATTCTTCATAAATGTCATGTGTATCAAGTGGAACTACAACATGACTGACTATCTCACTCAGATTAAATTGAAATTCATCTTGTTCGATTCTGGCAAGCTCTGGGAGAAAATAAGAGCGATGATGAATATCATCCCAAGGTTTTTCAAAACCATTCATGGCCTTGATGATAGCTTCATCCGAGGGAAAAGTATCATCGAGGTAGTCATGTGAACAAGACAACAAAGTGTCCCAAACGGGATGAAGAACAAGATCCTCCTCGTCTGTCTATGAGGTAATAGGATCAGGATCGATGGAAGATTCAAGAACAACTTGATACACTATCTCCGTTGTTTATAGTGGCATGTCCATTCCATCATTTGATTGACCTTCATAATACGTAGTTGAGGAAGGTAGGGTCTAAATATCGTTAAAATAGGAAGTGCGGAAAGGAGCAGACCTCTCTGACAAAACGGGCCTACTGGACATGGCGTAAAAATGGTGAATTGTTGCCATGAATTCGAAGGTACCCAAAAGGGATGAATACATTCTGACACCAATATTATCAGTTGTCGGCTGAGAATTTTCAACCACAAGAATTGACAGTCCAACAGATGCACTGGGCTAGCATACGCAAAGGAAAATTGGTCGATCGTCACAATCTTCCCATCATGAGGAAAACAAACATTGTGGAAGACGAATGATACAATGGAAGTCATAGCATAAGTCCAATTGCTTCCTAGTAAAAAGTTATAATTGAGGGGCACATCAACCATATTGAAATCCACCTCTACCATCTTCCCACCTAACTGGAATGGAAAAGAAGGAGTAATACCATGAGGGAAGAAGAAACAACCATCAACAACATTCAACATGGTCAAAGACTGAGAGAGAGTAAGAGAGCCAAGAGCTTTCCAACAGATCAGGGACATCACACATGTTGCAGCACCTTCATCAACAATCGCACACTTGATGGTATACTTCGAGTAACCCACGTGGATTTGGAATGCCACATGGTAAGGCAAGTGAGGCTTCACATCTATGACATCAAACTTGATAACTTTTGAGACACTGGGATAAAGATCTCCTAACACAAGTAGCAAGACATTCCTCTATGAAGGACATGTTTGGAGTACCTCCAGGGCTGACATCATACAAGGGGTTTGACCCAGGTCCTCAACAATATAGTAATTTTGGGTGGCTCTAGCATTAGGATTGTGGGTAGAGAACTTGAGTACACCTTTCAGAATACAAGGAGGTGGCTTTGGTTTTTCGATCTGCAAGGGAATCTTTGAAGGAGGAGGATATTCTAGACCAGGAATTTTGGAGAACTATAATCGTGAGACCAAGTGGCTAAGTTAACCTAAGAATTGACCATATTGATGCACAAACGGTCACCATCTTGTGATGGTGGGTTTTCACTCCCACCAACCACATTTTGGACATTTTAGGAGCTTGAGGCCATCCATTGGTTATGTGGGAAAGGATTCATTATAACAACGGGTGGTAGAGATAAAAGCCTCCCAGCTTCCACAATCTTGGGTCATAAATGAGTAAGATGATCATTTGTACAAACATTACAAGAAAATTTCACCTTACGCCTTTCTTTCTTTCCCTCACCATCATTATTATTCGTCCTCTCATTATTACCATTGTCCTTGGGTTTATTATTACTCTTCCCACCCTTACGATTATTATTACGTCCTTTATTCTTATTCTCTCCTAGTTGTTGGTTACCATTTGGGATGGTCGATGATTTCTCGAAATGTGCATCCATCGATTGAGAAGTATTGGAATACACAAACAAGTTTTTCACTCCTGCAGACTGGTTTAGAGACAACTCTTTCAAATGGATTGTCACCAAGTCTGTGGATTTCACATTGGTGGAGCCTACAATGCCATCGACATGAGTCCTAGGCTTTTGTCTAGGGTCATAGTTTGACCTTGGTACATCCGGAATAATCTTGTATAACATCCAAAACTAATCATATATAAGATCTAATTGTTGGGCTTTGAATAATTATTCTTCCTCATATGTAACCCTAGATGTAGCAACAACCTTGGAAATAGGAGGTTGTAAAGACTTAAGGAACCACTCTAACAAGAATTATGGGGGTATGCAGGACTTGATCAACATCTTCCATCTACACCACTCCTAGATGTGATCCGAGATATGAGTGGCTTTGTCCTAGTGTAATGTCGACAAAATTTCTAGGCCAACATCGTAACAAACCAAAAATTGGAAGTGGTTAAGGAAGACTAAAACCATCTGACTAAAGGTCCTGTATGACCCCCTAGGTAGCTCAATATATCATTTTGTGGAAACCCCCATGAGAGTGCATTGAAATAATCTTAACCGAATGGAATCGTCGTTAAGAGAATTCTAAGAGCACCAAAAGTGAAAGGTGGTAACATGATCACAAGGATCCTTTCCATTCTTGCCTTTGAATTTTGGAATATCTGAAGGAATATTGGTGGGAATAAGGGGCCATGTAGGATTATGAAACACATGGTCGTCCATCAACTTAGACAAGTCTAGAAGTTTGAGCATGGATAGAAAAGGGAGATGGGGTTGCAACATCTGGCCCCAAGCTCCCTGGAAATATTATGTTTGGGGGATTGCAACCCATCAAGGGTTCTAGTAAGCACCATGGCCATGTCCAGGATTGTAGTAACCTCCTATAGGATGATTCATAAGGGGTTGGTTGGGCATCATTTTAGTAGGAACATTTTGATGAGGGTTATAAAAATTTCCCCCAGTTGGAGTGGCTCCGTGTTGGGGGTTTCCCAAGGTGTGAAACTAACCTCCTACGGGTGTGAATTCAAAGGATAAAGGTGGATTCATCATCCCAAACATGTTTTTCAGAATCAACACTAAGGAGGTGAGGGAAAAGGATGGAACTTGAGCATAATCTTATCCACCAGGTTGGTTACTCCACCCAGAAGCAATAGGATTAGACCCGGGGTTAAAGAAAGGAATGCCTCCCATGGTAGGAGTCATTTTATGGATTTGAGAGCCACCAAAAAAGAACAGAGTATAATTAGGAGTTGTTCCCCCAATTCCAATGCTAGCATTAGGGCCAGCATATGGGATGGAGTTTGGAAACTGCGATGTAAAATTCATCATACCATAGGAAAAAGGACCAGAGGCCATCGAGATGGACTGAACATTATATCCAAGTGCACCAAGTGACCCAAATGGGTTCAAGGAAATAGGTTGATTATTCATTATAGGAAGGGCATCAACGATGATAGGTTCTTCTGACACTACAACCATTGTGGTTGCAGGAGTCAAAGAGGTTCCATTAACTATAGTAGGTATGGGCATCGAAGGGATCCCATTATCTTGATGACTTAGTTCAATAATCATCCTTGTAGAATCACAAGTCTAACAAGTGGAGGTATGTGTACCACATTTAATAACTCTATGCCTTTTAGAAGGAAAAGACTCAAAATGTGGTGGTAAGTGTAACAAGTGGCGATACCAGTGGGGATTCTAGTTTGACTCCACGATGACTGAAGATTCAAGATATAAAAAACAAATCCTAATGCCAAGTAGTAATCAAAGAGAACACCAAAAATAATCAAACGACCAATATGCACACAAAAAGGATAAAGTGGTTAAAAGGGGCCTCCCTTCCTAAAGTAGGTATGCCTCTCCTAAGAGGGGCCTGAGACTCCCTGCTAAAGATCGGAGGTATCAAAATCAGTTATAAAGTCCCTTGTGGTCTTAAAAACCAGTCAGTAAAATCCCCTCGGAGAGGTAATCCTCCATAAAGGTTGTGTGATGTTCGACCCTTATCTGACCTAGGGTACTTGCAGAATAACCCCTACAAGTAAATTATGTGGAACCTAAGTCAAGAAACTAATCAACCATAGTATAACTGATGCACAGGGGAACATTCGTAAGTCACCTCCACAATAATGGGCAGAGTAGCAAAGCCTAAAACCTTGAAAGCATCACCTCTCATGGAGGTATGGGCACTAGCAAGATCCCCATATACGAGTAGATCCCCAGAAATATATCTGACACTAAGAAGGTATCAGGGGGATATCCCTTCAACTGACCTGATGTGACCTCATGATTAACTCTGGTGTAAGTGGAGCCTCCTGATATTACCGATTATACAATGGATTTCTCCACTCCCTTAGTCATACACATATGATGATTTAATAGCCTTCGAGAAGTTTACTCACAAAATCATATTCCAAGGCAATAAATCCTAAGCTAGTTTGTGCACCCTAGAAAATAAAATCATTACTAATCAATTTAAATTATAATATTAATTTCTTACTCAAAAGGTGTGATCATGAAACTAGTGATGTTATGACTCAACAAGTAAAATTAATGAATATGAATACAATGAAAAGTCCTAACTCAATTTTCAATAAATGATATGCTTCTTAAAAATGAAACCTTTGATTCAATTTTGCAATTCTAAATAAAAATGCAATATTTCTTTACATTCACTAAGATAAATGACAAAGAATTAAGAGATCAAAATGCCAATCAATGCAAAATGCCTAATATTTTTGTATTTTCAATATAAGAAAATGAAAATGAGAGGAATAAACAACAACTTGATATAAAGAATCTATTGTGTATAGACAGAGACAACCCAAGTAGGATATCAAGGAGAAAAACACCCTGCCCAAGGTGCAAGGACAAACAATATGAAAAGATGATGAGAAAGGCACCGCCCAAAAATTCAACCAAATACAAATTTCTTGTCATTCCACAAACACTTAATAGTCACTACAAAGACCCAAGAAGACTCAGCAATCATCAAAACCTACCCAACAACCACCAAACCAAAAAATCAAGCAACAAAGGTTGATGTACATGACTATTCAATGGAAAAGCATGTATGTACACAACTTGAAGAAGGACAACACACATATGTACGCATCTATCAAGAAAAAACCTACGTATATGTGTCAAAACACAACTAGGAGAAGGAGAAGGATGAAATACTCAAACCAGAGTGAAAATAGGATTTCAAGTAATCATACTACAAGAAACTCAATATGAACAAGAGAAATCTAAGGAGAAAAACAATCCAAACCCCCCCAAAAAAGATTATATCCACACTATGGTCGCCAATTATGTTACGAGGAAAATATGTCTATGGCTAGGGGTAAACCACAACAGACAGAAATGACTGCAAAAATAAAATCTAATCTCAAGTATGCTATATAGAAAAATATGCTAGCAAGAGAAGATAAAAGGCCTACCTTGTCCAGATGTTTGATGAAGTCCATTGTTGAGCACTTGACCCAAAGCAATATACCTGCAACTAGTCCTGAATAACCAAGCAATGCAAGGATATGGTGATAATATATGATGTTATCACATTCAATAGCATAATCCGTCAACATACATAACAATATGCCCATGGAATAATAATTCAAATATTTTCAAGATATTAATTGGACAAGAAAAGAGTATTTCTATTAACATATAATCAATAGAAGCGAATGAGTTATAAACTTCCATGTCGACACAGTTTAGAACCGAGAAACTAAGTTCCTTCCAACTGGGCTTCCACCACTTTAATCCTCCACCAAAGGAAATCTCATATAGGAGAGATAATGAAGTTATCAATCAATAAGGGAAAAGCTTGGGGGATGGACAATGTGTTCAAAATTAAAGGACAAAGGGATGCAGACTCAATGTGAAGTAAATAATTTATCCAGAGTAACTTTTCTCTCAAATTTGAATTCTTTATCCTCTTTTCCACAACTTGGATTTGGCCCATATATAGCCTTCAAATGGAACTGAAGGTTCGAGTTGAAAGGTTTATAGTATATGGAACACCAAGGATCATTGATCTTGTGACTCTAAATGGAAACCCAACACCATTTTCTAATTTTGGGAACATTTCCTGATGTACGCAAGTTGTAGTGGTGCAACCTACATATACACATGTTGTATAGTAGGCATGGCACATATATGTGGAAAAATTATATTATTAGCTCTAGGATTTGCAAAAAGGGACTTCAAGTCTGCATAGGAAAATGGAAAAAGGCCTTTTGTGCAAGATTACATAGGGTGAGGCAAATCTTGCTATAACAGGTGTTGTTGAGAAGAAAATGAAGGACAATGTTCCTTGAAGAGAGAGGGGATTGTAACACCCCATGTTTCCCCAACTTGTAATTAATCATAATTGATGATTTCCATGCAATGACAAATAAACATTGTAAATGTATTTTATTTGATTAGGAATGCCAACAACTAAATATGGGGTGAATCCTTGAGTAGGGGCCATCATACCACTAGAGGAATAAGAGGATATTCTGTTAGACTAAAAGAACACAAGCCTCCTTGCTAAAGAATTAATTTGGACATATTCAACCACTTCCCTTCACCCTGATTTTAAGGAAAAATCAGTTATTGAGGTAGGATTGGGGGTTGAAAAATAAACCACCCTCAATGAATGAAATTATGGGGTGGGGGTTGCTTGAGGTGACATAAGTTTTCATCCATAGGACAGTAGGAAAATATGTCACGATTTCCCATGACTAAACCATGAGTGTCTTCTGACAAAAGGAAGGGGGACAGGTTGAGAACCTGTAGGGGATAAAATATGCACAAAAAAGGAGGAAAAGTGGAGGAGGAGTCTCAGAAAAAAAAATGGTCGCAGGACTAGTCTAAAAAACCAAGAACCCACCCTAACTTGAGGGGCCATGAGCTTGATGTTGGAGAAGCATTTGATAAACTTGAAAGAGGTTCGATCTAGGAGAGGTGAGAATAGAGAAGTCCTTGGTGGTATCATGGCTTGGCACAGGGTTGGCCTGCTACCAAAGTGATTGAGCTTGCAGAGCTTATGGTTGGGTGGAAAGGAAATCACCCACAATCATTTGGCTAGCTACATCTTGTAACATATAAGTATTATGTATGCCCAATATATTGAGTAGGGAAATTAGATGGATTCTCATGAATGTGCTATATTTGTGAATTCTTGAAATTGATGAAATTAATGTTGGTTTCTTTGTAATTTATTACATTTAAATGAATGTGTTTAACGTGAGTATTCATATTTAAAAAATTTTGGAATTGCATATTTGAGCTTCATGTGTGTGCAACAGAGTCTCCGCAATAGAGTGATGTCTTTGAAGAGAATACAAGAACATAAATTAAGAGATGGATAATAATATTTAAGATAAATTGAATACTGCAATAATGGCATGTTGAATACCAATGAAGGTCAATAAACCTTGTGTTGATTACTCTCTCCTTAACATGAATGGTTATAAGGAATAAAATATTTGGATGAATGCCAAGAAATAGACTTCGTTATTGTTGTAAATGGAATATGAACCTTAAGCCCTGCATAATCCTCTTGTGTGGAAGTTGAAGGGTTGTGGGATGTAAATATTCATCCAAGGAAGGAGAAGAACACCATAGTAGTTGCTTGAGTAAGGTGAAGGCCAAAAAGGCATGATAAAAACCTTGAAAAATATTCAAAAGTTTCCCATTGGTGACAAGAGATCCACCCTATCACCCCGCAGGGTTTCTTCACCTGACCTCCTGTCAGAGGATCGTTCAAAAATCCCCTCTTCGAGCCTAATTAGCTCCTTGGAATTTCAATGGAATCCCTTTCAAAATTGACCCACAGGTCTTTCTTCATCCTTCACGGCCTTCTACACTTTACCGTGGCTATCCCTGACTCACTATCGTGGTTTCAGGGTTCCTGCTATCGAGAGTCACTGTCCTCTCCAATTCCCGATTCTCGATGAGCACCTTTCCTCTGAGCACTAGCCCTCCTGAGCTAAGCTTCCAACATATGACCACTACCTCCGTGACCGTGGCCTTACCTCCTTTAGAGGCTACCCCTATCGTAGTTTCGGCATTTTTAATGCCAAAATGTGCATGTCCATGGGACTCGTGATATGTCGATCCCCGATGCGCTCCTTTTCTGACCTTTATCCCCTTACGGCTATGCAATGATCCATGTGACCGCTCCCCATACGACCCTAGCTATAACCCCCATCGGGGTTTCGGGGTTTGCGATGTCGATGTTCATGCTTCCCTTGGATCCATGATCCTCCGATACCCGATCCTCCAATGGCTTACGGTTGTTTACCTGTCAACGGTCCTTTCACCCGTCACAAAAATATGCCACCTGTCCTTTTCTCACGTGACCTCCCCTATGGCCCCACTTCCATCACGATCGAGAAATCATGTATTGCAATTTCGCAATTCCAAATGCTACAATTTCTTTACTCCTGGAATTCACGATGAGCTAAACTCCAACTCCTCTTGGATCCTTGACACGCGTCCTGTCTGAGATCCAGGCTATGGTCTCTTCTCACAATTTTGGGGTTCAACAGGCCTCGCACCCTTAGCCTCGAGACTCCCGATATGCCGACGGATGGCCTCCCTGTCAGGGATTTTCCTGGTGGTGCTCGATCACTGCCACGTGTCCTTCCTCAGACAGACGGTCCTGATCCTGTCACTGTTTCGAGACCTGAGGGGTCCCGATTCTTACGACCTCAAGAATACCGATTCTCTGATGGTCGATGTATCGATGCCTGGTGCCTTGAATCTCCAGAACAGATGATCACGTGACACATGTCCCTCTTCAAACGGACGGCTCAGATTCTTTCACTAATTCAGGATTTCTGATGTCCCGACTTTTATGACCTCGAGAACTCTGATTTCCCGAGTGCCGATATCCCGATGACTACACCTCGTGTCGAGACTTCTCTCCTCCTATTCAAGGGGTTAACTCCCATGTAACTCCTGCAGATCCGACAATTGTCGGTGATTTGATCCAAGATCTAACGGCTCAGATCCCTTTCTCCTGTGTGCTCCTCCTCGGATGCTTCCTGGCCGTGAACACCAATGGTCTAGATTCTATCGAATGATCCAATGGCCGATGTTTCTCCTCCCTGAGCTTCTTGTGCACTTTCTTCCTACACTTGGAAGAATTTAAAGTCTTCCAAAGGCCTCGAACTTTGCCCCTTTCCTCTCTGCGAGCTCCTCGACTTCGAGCCTCGCCACGCATATGAAACGATACCCTTCCTGAGATTATCCTTCTCGAATCTTCAAAGGATTCCTTCGACTCCTGCACTCCTTGCAGAGCCTCTTCACGCACACAGTGTGATATCTCTTCTGATTTTCCACAACACTCAGACCCCTTGGGGGATTTCGTCTTCTTTCCTCCTCCCACAGATGGAGAATATAATGCCTTCCTAGCTCTCCGTTCACTCAAGCAACCTCTTGCTGAGTCACCTTGGGTATTCAGCAACCCAGTGGAGGTCCTTCAGTGGAATCTCCCTTCACAACACAGAACTCAAAGAGTTATTTCCTCTTCTGTGCTTGCCTGCACACTGACTCGATGCCCTCCTGGTAGAGTATCTCTTCCATAGAACAGTTAGTGGTTCTGTCTCCTTTATCCTGTGCCTCTATGCACTTGCTCAATGCCCTCCTGGAAGAGCTCTATATAATCCTCAGTGATTTTGGTTCTCCTTCCAACTCTCAGTAGAGTTCTTCCTCCAGCACCTCGTGCTTACACTCAATACCCACCTGCCAGAGCTCCACAGAACTTACAACAAAGTTTTGTCTACAACTGTGTTTCAGCTACACAACCTGGCCTCCAAGGTATTCAGTGACCTTGAGGTTTTCCTCCCGAGTTGTTGACTTCAGTACTATGCCGCAACACATATTTGTCTGAACCCATGGTGTTCAGAAATGCATCCTCTATGCATGACTCTTAGAACCCTCAGCGCTCTGTCATACCCTCCTGGTGTGAAGTCTCAAAGACCTTCAACCTGAAATCAAAACAACCCTGCAAATGCACAACTACAGTATACATCTACAGCATACATAGAGAACACACACAAACATCTATTCAACACAGAAAATGCAGGAAAAATTGCTCTGTTATATTAACAATGGAAAATGCCTGAATTTACAATGGTGTTCTCAATCTCTCTTTGGCTCTTCTCCTCTCTACTACCAATCTTTTTCGTCTCCCTTCAAAATGAGATCTGAAAATCTCTTTTACTTGAGGGGCTCATCGAGCGCTTCCCTCCAGGTTCACCTACTCTATTCAATTACAATAAATGGTTGTCTAGTCCAGTATCTGGATTTAGATCTCAACCGATCTAGCATTAAATCCGATCTACCTAATCGCCTACACAAGGGCACAGCTTCTATGGCTCACTAGCCTAAGCCATTTAAATTACATTCATTACAAATATTAAATGAGGCTGCGCCTCCCTTTCGGCATTTGAATGCATGCGTGCTGACGTGGCTGGCTGGCTGGCTACGTGGAGAGATGCTCCTACATCATACTCCTCAGCTGCAAAATCATGAGCTCCTGCTCATGCCCTTCCCCTCTAAGCTGTTGGAAATCCTCCTGGATCCCAAACAAATATCTAGAGCTTCCAATCTACTCCACACTGTTGCTGCTACTGTGCTGCTACTACTGTTGCTTTTCTGATGATCCTCTCTCTACTGGTAGTCTCTGCTGACTTCAACATCAGCTCCATGATCTCACTAATCACTTCGTCCAGCTGCTCCAGTGGCTGGTTCTGTTCTTGCAATCTCCTCAACTGCAAAAATTTTTGGCCATTGGGCAGATCCTCATGATCTCCCACGCCTTCCTCCTTACCTATTTCCAACCTCACTTGTTGAATGTGCCTTCCCTGCACTCTCACCCTTTCTTCCAGCGCTTCTATCTAATCCCATAGATTAGCAAAGAAAATTTTGTTTGCTTCTTCTTCCTCTGCTTCTGCAACCTCCCACGTTGCAGTCTCTTCAACTTCATTGTTGAATGCGTTGAGCTATTCCTCGGAATGCTCACTCTCTTCTTCCACTTCTGCTTCTTCTTCTGTTTTCATATCCAATGCTACAAATTCCTCATCTCGCTAGCTGAAATCATTGAGCCGTTCCTCAGGACGCTCATTATTCCCTTCATCCACTTGGGCAGTCTCAAATGTCTGCTCCAATTTCCTTTTGACAGTCATTGTCAGCTGTGACTATTCTGTTGTTGCACCATATACAGCACGATTTTCTGCCTCCTCCTAGGAAAATGCTAGGAATACTTGTATTCCCCCAATCATCATAATATCATTCTAATATTCTTCCTCTTCTGTCAGCTGCAACTGCTGATCCCTTTGCATCTACTTTGTCAGCTCCTCTGGCTGATCCAAATTCATCTGCTCATCCCTGCCCACATGGCAATATGGGATGCTTCCGCTGCCCTCCTGGCAGTCTTTGAGATCCTACAGTGACCTCTTATCATTTCCCAGCTGGCAATGCAAAGTTCCCTGGCTGTCTTCATGACAGCTCATGAGATCTTTAGTTGATCTCAACTCGTTTCCCTCCTGGCAAACGGGAATTTCTACTTCTCTGCCCTCCTGGTAGTACTTGAGATCCTCAGCTGATCCCAAATCATCCTCTTCATCATCATCGAGACCTCTCCCAGTATCTGGTTTACATACCTCAGCCACCTCATCAATAGCCTCTGCTGTCTTCTGACCATCAACTCCCTGACTGGTCATTTTTCTTTTGGCATCTTTCATGGGCCATTGATACACCCATCTTGACTCTTTATCTTGTCGTATCTTCAATTCGAGTCTTGTCATTTCTCTTTTTATATCTATGAGATCTTCATCTATATCCTCTTGGCTCCGTAGCTCTCTTCTCCCAGCATACCTATGGCCTTCAGTAGCCCTGTTGCTGCCTTTGTTTGCCTTCCTAGCAAACCTGCTGTTGTCAATCTGCATCCTGAGTGCTTCCAGCTTCATCTTACAATCCTGCTGACTGTATCCTTGATTGCTGCCTACCTGCAAACAATCATTACAGAGTCCTCAACAACTCTGTCTTCTTCCGCCTCCTCTACTCTCCTCTTGCCTAAAATATTTAGACAAGCAATTGGCTCTGATACCACTTGGTGACAAGAGATCCACCCTATCACCCCGCAGGGTTTCTTCACCTGACCTCCTGTCAAAGGATCATTCAAAAATACCCTCTTCAAGCCTAATTAGCTCCTTGGACTTCCAATGGAATCCCTTTCAAAATTGACCCATAGGTCTTTCTTCATCCTTCACGACCTTCTGCACTTTATCGTGGCTATCCCTGACTCACTATCAGGGTTTCGGGGTTCCTGCTATCAAGAGTCACTGTCCTCTCCAATTCCTTATTCCCAACAAGTGCCTTTCCTCTTAGCACTAGCCCTCCTGAGCTAAGCTTCCACCATATGACCACTTCCTCCGTGATTGTGGCCTTACCTCCTTTCGAGGCTACTCCTATCAGAGTTTCGGCATTTTTAATGCCAAAATGTGCATGTCCACGAGACTCGCGATATGTCGTTCCCCGATGTGCTCCTTTTCTGACCTTTAGCCCCTTCCAGCTATGAAATGGTCCATGTGACCACTCCCCATATGACCCTAGATATAACTCCCATTGGGGTTTCAGGGTTTGTGATGTCGATGTGCATGCGTCCCCTGGATCCGTGATCCTCCGATCCCCGATCCTCCGATGGCTTACGATCGTTGACCTGTCAACGGTCCTTTCATCCATCGTGAAAATCTGCCACCTGTCCTTTTGTCACGTGACCTCCACTGTGGACCCACTTCTGTCATGATCGGGAAATCATGTATCGTGATTTTGCGATTCCAAATGCGACGATTTCTTTACTCCTGGAATTTGCGATGAGCTGAACTCCGAATCCTCTTGGATCCTTGACACACGTCCTGTCTAAGATCCACGGCTGTGGTATCTTCTCACAGTTTCAGGGTTCAATAGGCCTCTCACCCTTAGCCTCGAGACTCCCAATATGTCGATGGATGGCCTCCCTATCAGGGCTTTTCCTGGTGGCGCTTGATCGTTGCCACATGTCCTTCCTCAAACGGACGGTCCTGATCCTGTCACTATTTCGAGACCTGAGGGGTCCCAATTCTTATGACCTCGAGAATATCGATTCTCTGATGGTCTATGTCTCGATGCTTGGTGCCTCGGATCTCTGGAACGGACGATCATGTGACACATGTCCCTCTTCAAATGGACGGCTCAGATTCTTTCGCTGATTCAGGATTTCTGATGTCCCGACTTTTATGACCTTGAGAACTATGATTTCCTGAGTGTCGATATCCCGATGACTACACCTTGTGTCGTGACTTCTCTCCTCCTATTCACGGGGTTAAATCCCACGCAACTACTGCAGATCCGATGGTTGTCGGTGATCTGATCCAAGATATGATGGCTCAGATCCCTTTCTCCTGTGTGCTCCTCCTCGGATGCTTCCTGGCCGTGAATACCAACTGTACAAATTCTATCGGCTGATCCAATGGCCAATGTTGCTCCTCCCTAAGCTTCCTGCGTTCTTTCTTCCTACACTTGGAAGAATTTCAAGTCTTCCAAAGGCCTCGATCTTTGCCCCTTTCCTCTCTGCGAGCTCCTCGACTTCGAGCCTCACCGCGCATATGAAACGCTGCCCTTCCTGAGCTTCTCCTTCTTGAATCTTCAAAGGATTCCTTTAACTCCTACACTCCTTGTAGAGCCTCCTCACACACACAGCGTGCTATCTCTTCTGAGTTTCTACAACACTCATACCCCTTGGGGGATTTCGTCTTCTTTCCTCCTCCCAAAGATGGAGAATATAATGCCTTCCTGTCTCTCTGTTCACTCAAGCAACCTCTTACTGAGTCTCCCTGGGTATTCAACAACCCAGTGGAGGTCATTCACTGGACTCTCCCTTCACAACACAGAACTCAAAGAGTTCTTTCCTCTTCCGTGCTTGCCTGCAAACTGACTCGATGCCCTTCTGGTAGAGTATCTCTTCCACAGAACAGTTAGTTGTTCTGTCTGCTTTATCTTGTGCCTCTATGCACCTGCTCAATGCCCTCCTGGCAGATCTCTACAGAATACTCAGTGATTCTGGTTCTCCTTCCAACTCTTAGCAGAGTTCTTCCTCTAGCACCTCGTGCTTACACTCAATGCCCACCTGGCAAAGCTCCACAGAACTTACAACAAAGTTTTGTCTGCAACTGTGTTTCAGCTACACAGCCTAGCCTCCAAGGTATTCAACAACCTTGAGGTTTTCCTCCCGAGTTGTTGACTTCAGTACTATGTCACAGCACGTCTTTGTCTGAACCTGCGGTGTTCAGAAATGCATCCTTTGTGCACAGCTCTCAGAACCTTCAGCATTCTGTCACACCCTCTTGGTGTGAAGCCTCAAAGACCTTCAACCTGAAATCAAAACAACCCTACAAATGCACAACTACAGTATACATCTACAGCATACATAGAGAACACAGACAGACATCCATTCAACACAAAAAATGCAAGAAAAACTGCTCTGTTATATTAACAATGGCAAATTCCTGAATTTACAATGGTGTTCTCGAGCTCTCTCTGGCTCTTCTCCTCTCTACTACCAATCTTTTTCGTCTCCCTTCAAAATGAGATCTAAAAATCTCTTTTACCTAAGGGGCTCATCGAGTGCTTCCCTCCAGGTTCACCTACTCTATTCAATTACAATAAATGGATATCTAGTCTAGCATCTGGATCTAGATCTCAACCGATCTAGCATTAAAGCCGATCTACCTAATCGCCTGCACAAGGGCATGGCTTCTATGGCTCACTAGCCTAAACCATTTAAATTACATTCATTACAAATATTAAATGAGGCTGTGCCTCCCTTTCAGCATTTGAATGCATGCGCGTTGACATGGCTGGCTGGCTAGCTGTGTGGAGAGACACTCCTGCATCACCCATGAATGGATAAGTCCATTTTTCAAGATGTAAACTTGAAGAAATCCTATGTGTGAGTCGAGATACAATGCAACTGTTGATTTGGATTAGGAGATAGATCATGGCCCTTCGTCGAAGAAGGATATGATTCCTGGAGAGTATGTACCCAAAGTCAATAGGAGTAGTAGATCCTTCGGTGAGATGTCCAAGAAAATCCTAGAACAAAAATGAGAAGCAAGAGTATAACAAAGTGTTAGGTCGTAAGGGACTCGAATGGGGGTGGATCTGAGTCAAAGTGAGTCATCGATCTCTCGAAGTGTGCACTATAAATAATTGTGATTGTTGATGTTGTGTGCGAGGAGCATGGTTCTAGCCCTTGGATCCATGCCTTAACATATAAGTAAGAAGAGAGAGAAGATGACACTCTAATGATGTGTCATGCCAGTAGGGAAACCTAAATGTCCTTAGGAGTGACAAGTGTCACTATTCGAATGGTTGATGAAGCAGGAGTACTTAAGGAAGGTTATGGAATGCTTATGGTGTTTGTGGTGATCTGTACAATCAAATCTAAAGATGTTATATATTGACCGTTGATCATGGAGGAACCATCAGGTTTAGTGGTCGAAGTCTCCTCCGTTAAGGAACCCTAGTGACAAAAGTCCCAGGGACAATCTAGACCATTAATCGGAATAAGGTGAGATCAGTTCTCAGCTATAGATATTTGTAGCATCTATTCTAAGTGAGTTTAAGAGGGAAGGCAATGTCTTGCTAACATAAAATTTATGGGGAATGTCTACATACCCAAGGGTAATACGTGGCAACCCATATTTGGTCGAAGGAATTGGGATTGGGTCCCTGTCGAGCTCAGACCTTTGAATGGGTGCTTTAATTATCAATCATAGGATCTATGGGTGGAGAGAACTCCACCCTTGATTGGAGATTAGGTTGTCGGAATGATTGTGTGTGGGATTGATGAGGGACTTCGATGGTAGATATCCTAGAGTGAACCCAAGTTATTAGATCTATCAAAGTGTCTATAGAAAAAGATCTGAACCATAAGATCTAGAGTAGTGGTTTTCATCGGAGTTTGTTACTCAGAGTAACCTAGGACGTTGAAGTGTAGGAACTCCAGTGGTAAGGCTATGAGGGGATATTTTGACCATAGATTAGGTAGATTCTGAGAAGATACCTTAGTTTTTGGATCTATGATCCTTCCTGAAGGGAAATAAAGGGGTATGATGGTGTCATGATGGTGGGTAATACCAATGTGGGGACTTACATGTCCCTTAATATGATGCATGGTGATAGTTGATTGTCCAATGGACCGAGAATGGACCTCGTTGGGTGAGAATAACCTTTAAAATCTACTTTAATTAAGGGCTCAAGAGGATTACATGGATAGTGATGCCTGTTGACCATAGAAGTTGCCATGTGGCGTAGTGATTTGGCACCTGTAGTTGATATTCTATGGGAAATAAGGATATCACATGTAAGGTGGTGATGGTGGCATGTGTCATGTATATATGACACCAAGTATCAAGAGGATTTGGCACACATATGTGAAAATCTGAGAAAATTTGGGTCATTCATCGAAGTTTGAAAGGTCGACAAGGATATGTGGTGGTCAAGAACGCCACCAATGATGAAGGCATTGACGATGTAATGAGAGCCTTTGAATACACGACTGTGAATGTTGCAGCCCACGTATATGTCTATAAAAGTTTTTTTGATGGTTGCTAACTCAAAAAGTGATGTTTCTCTAGTAGGATGGTGCTAGAGTGGAGGGATAGGGAACATGAGGAGGTAGATGTTGTTGTGGAAAGAGATCTGGGGGCCCAAATGGCCTTGAAAATATGTGGTTTGTACAAGTTTTGGGCACTCAAAGGGATGAGGGCCCAAGTGAGGTTGCTACAGTTGCTCGTCTATTACTGGGATCCAGACAATGAGAGATTCAACCTTGATGGGAAACCATTAAGGATTGAAGTCAAGTATATTTATTTCTTGATGAGGTTGTTGCATCGTCTCAACATGGTGAACCTCAAAGCCCAAGGAACTAGGAGTGGTATGAATATAGAAGAATACATAGATGCTCACTGCATTGCAGGGATCGATAAGGTCGGGAGTCAACTCCCCATATGAATGATAAACAATCTAAGCCTCAAGATTGTTGTCATTTTTTTGATCTGGATCACAGGATAGGATTCACTGCACCAGGAATCGAGGTCACTTATGTTCTACTACACAGAGTGTTTGATGCCCATGATGTACGATTGGTGGACCTCGCTACTGTCTAATATGAAGATCCAGTTGACAAAATGGAAACAGGGTGATAAGAGGAACTTAGGGTTTTCTTCCATCTTGTGTAGATTTGTCCTCGAGTTGGTTACAGGTTTGGGACCTAGAGTTTAGATCATTCCTTAAGGACCTCATGATCCAGCCATGGCACAATGGACTGAGGTGGTGAGAGGGAAGAGGGGAGGTAGGGTGCCCACACCCTACACCAATGATTTATTTTACTAATGGAGGCAGCATGTCATTTCTCCATATGATTACCCCTATGAAGGGATCAACTTCAGAGGGGACCTTGACATGCCATTGCCACTAGGGACCTCCTACGGAGACATAGGTATGTCAAAGTTTTTAAATATTTCATATTTTTGTATAGGAAAACAAAAATATTTTTGGATGATGTTTAAGTACTAACTAGACACGTATGTGATGCAGACGTAGGTCCAAGATGAGAATATGGGCTTCCACGACATCATCAGAGGCACTGGGAAGATGAGGCGGTGGGAGGAGAAGTAGAGAGAGTCCTCCAAAATGTGCAGGGAAACCTGTCTCGTTTGACACATATGATTCTGATGGTTTAGGTAGAGGATCTTCCTGAGGCTATGCAACATCAAGTGGTTGGCGTGCCCAGAGCTTGGGTTTGAATCTTTCGACGTCTTGCAAATGCCATAGTTTGTTAACATGACACACATACGATGCCATGGGTGTATATGTCATGGATTTTGTATTATTGGTTGTATATATGTATTGAGGGTGTTAGCCCCAATTGTTTAATATAAACATCATATTTTTTGAAATATATATAAAACATGGTTCTTTGGATTTACTTATATTACAATGTGTACATTGATGAGAATGTTTTCTTTTCTTTAGTTATGTGAAAAATGCCAATCTAAAATAAAATTACCATAAGCATCAGATACATAATTAGAACTCCTAGGTGTGTGATGATAAGTAATAAAATAAAATTGTCATTCTAAAAGGCATAACATGGGGTCGCACACATGGTAACTATCGTTCAACTGACATACTACTAGCTGGGAATCCATGTGAACCTCCAAAGAGAGAATACCATGTGAAATGGAATCATGCAAAAGGTCTATAACGACGCTATATTTGGCCACATTGTTCATGGATGGACCTAGGCATATGCCACCTGAAGACACTAGTAGATCCTCGGGTGAGTAAACCACCCAAGCAGTGGAAGTCAAGTTTTGTGTATAATGATTGGCTCCATATGTGAATCCTAATTAGACCGAAGAATCCATTGACATATGTCAACCAAGGGAAAACTCGATAAGAAAGATGAAGACAAAAATGAAGGAAAATATATATACACTAAATTAAATTAGTATTCAAAGAGTTACACCCAAGCTTTGGCCTCAAGCGTAATATCTCTTCAAGTAGATCCCATTCCTAGGCTTAGTCAACATGTTCCCTTCATAATCTTCTAATTCATAGGCTCATTTTTATAATACACGTCGCACAATATAGGGACCATGCCACATGGGTTGTAACTTGCCTACCACCAAGGGTTCTTTGGATTTATCATATAAAAGGACCGATTCACCCTCAACGTACAACCGAGGATAGACATACTTATCGTATTGGACCTTGACATGCCTTTTATTCTCTTCGATAGTTGTATAGGCATCTCGATGCTACTCGTCAAGGCTCTCTAGGTATACGAGGCGTCGCTCGATATTGGAGGTGTCAAGGAGGAGCATGAATTCCAATCTAAGAGAAGGGATTTAACATTCAATAGGTGAGATCAAATCCACACCATGTACTAACTGAAAATGAGAAAATTTGGTGGCAGTATTGAACGAGGTTTGATGTGCCCAAAGTGTGGGATATAGCATAATATGTTCGTCTAATTTGTTCTGGATGACATTTTTTTGCAAAATAGTCTTGAGAGACTTGTTGATGACCTCTACCTGTCCATTTTCATAGGGATAGTAAGGGGAAGAATGACCATAATTAAGCCCCATATTGGATTCTATCTCTTCCATCATTTCATTGATAAAGTGACTACCATTATTAGTGACAATATCACTCGGGATTCTGAACCTCAAGATAATTTGATTGAATATGAAAAAGGTGATATTCTTCCCATTGGATTTAAATATAGGCATGGGCTCGACCCACTTTGTAAATTAGTCTATGGCCATGCTAATGTGTTGATTCCCCCCACCCAAAGTTGGGTTTCAATCCACAAAGTCCACCCCCCACTTGGGGAAGGGACCAATGATAATGATTGGATGGAGAGGGGTTGGATGCAAGCACATTTTCTGAGTGAACACCTAGAAAAGATGACACTTCTTAACCATGTCAATGAAATCTTTAAATATATATGGCTAGAAATAACTGGCTCACAAATGTTTCTGGGTTGTCACAAGTCTGGATAGATGACCACCACAAGCTCAACTATGGAAATTATTTAGAAATGAATCGTCTTATTCGTGAGCTAAACAACTACATAGGATATTTTCTATTCCTCAACGATTAAGAGTGTTGTCGATGATAAGGTAATTCTTAGCTTGGTATAGTACACACTATCAGTCATCTCGCGAGAGATGATGAGGGAACTTAAAAGTTTGAATATAGAGAACAATGTATCCACACCAGGGGTCAGATGAGGAGATAAGGAAAATGTGTTCATCTGCAAAAGAATCAACATGAATAACATCCTCATATAATCATGGGAAGTAAGATATTAACTCTGCAAAGACTAGTGATTTCTTGGATTTCGTAGAAGCGAAATCGAGATCGAATTCTTGTAAAATGACAATCCATTTATTGTATTTTACCCCTATGATATGCCTGGTAAGGAAATATTGAAATGGATTGACATCGGAAACCAAACAAGTTTTTCAAAACAATATATAATGGTGTAATAATTGGAGTGCGTGGACAATAGCCAAAGCTAGCTTTTCAACATGAGAATATTTGAACTCAGGACCAACTAAGTTTCGACTAAGATAGTAGATGATGTGCTCGCAGAGATCATCATCCTCCTGAAACAAAACCATACCAATCATCTCTTCGGATGCAATGACAGAAAACAATTAATATCTATTGTAGTCCAAAGACATCAACAGAGGTGTCGATACCAAGGATTTTTTTAAAGCATCAAAGGATTCTTGGGCTCACTCATCCTAGATAAAAGGGGTGTCCTTCTTCAAAAGATGCATGAAACCCTTGGTAATACTAGCATAGTTTACTAAAAATTGATGTAAAAAGTTATCTTTCCCTTGTAAACCTTGAAGTTGTTGAATAGTGCGTGGAGGAGGAAATCGAAGTATTGTCTCAAAATTTAACGAATATACCATGATCCCGGTCTTAGAGACTAAAAATACTAGAAGACGTCCAAACATAAAACAAAAGATGCATTTATGAGGGTTCAATTGAATTCTATAATGACAACTTCTTTCAAAAACTAGTTGAAGGTGATTAGGGTGATCCACTCTCTTACGAGAGTGAGTAGCAAGATAGTCGGGATAATCTTCAACTATATTCTTAAGATCATGGAATACAGAGGTCATCACATGTTGGAAGGTTGCTCCACTATTTTTAAGGATGAAAATGCATCTTCTAGTATGTGAAAGTACCCTAAGGAAAAAGAAATGTCATAGTATGTTGATCCTCGGGTTTAATTTGAATTTGGTTATACCCTGAAAATCTGTCCATGAAAGAAAACACTTCACTTCCTGCACACTCATCCAAAATCTTATCAATGAAAGGTGTCGATAATTTGTCTTTAGGACAGGCTTTGTTCAGGTTGTGAAAATACATGCATACACGGATTAGATACCCATTCAATCAAGGGAACCAAGTAGATAAAGCCAACATTAAGCAGTTTCTCTACCTCTGCCTTAGTAGCAGGGGCCTTCCTGGGATTGACAGCTCTAAGAAATTATCGAATAGGCTTAGCATCCGGGTAAGTTTTAACATCATGTTCGATAATTCAAGGGTCGATTCCTGGTATCTCTTCATATGACCAAGCAAATACATCTCGAAATTCCTTGAAGATCTTGGTGTAGATCAGGATTTCTCCTGGCGAACAATCTGCACCGATGTGTACATTTTCAATATTGCAATGGGTACGAGAGATATCAATCACGACGATAGGAAAGATACTCGCCATATTTTCTTCTTCAAAAATGTCGTGCGTATCAAGTGGAACTACAACATTACTGATTATCTCACTCACATTAAATCGAAATTCATCTTATTCGATTCTGGCAAGCTCTAGGAGAAAATAATAGCAATGATGCATATCATCCCAAGGTTTGTCAAAACCATTCATGGCCTTGATGATAGCTTCATCCAAGGGAAAAGTATCATCGAGGTAGTCATGTGAACAAGACAACAAAGTGTCCCAAACAGGATTAAGAACAAGATCCTCCTCATCTGTCTGTGAGGTTATAGGATCGGGATCGGTGGAAGATTCAAGAACAAATTGATACACTATCTCCATTGTTGATAGTGGCATGGCCATTCCATCATGTGAATTACCTACACAATATGCAGTCGAGGAAGGTAGGGTCTAAGGATCGTTTAAATAGGAAGTGCAGAAAGGAGTAGACCTCTCTAACAAAATGGGCCTACTGAACATGGCGTAAAAATGGTGAATTGGTGCCATGAATTTGAAGGTACCCATAAGGGATGAATACATTCTGACACCAATATTCTCAGTTGTTGGCTGGGAATTGTCAACCACAGGAATCGACGGTCCAATAGATGCACTGGGGCTAGCATACACAAAGGAAAATTGGTCGATCGTCACAATCTTCCCATCATGAGGAAAACAAAGAGTGTGGAAGACAGATGATACAATGGAATTCATATCATAAGTCCAATTTCTTCCTAGTAACAAGTTATAATCGAGGGGTTCATCAACCATATTGACATCCACCTCTACCATATTCCCACCTAACTAGACTGGAAAAGAAGGAGTAATACCATGAGGGAAGAAGGAACAACCATCAACACCATTCAACATGGTCGGAGACTGAGAGAGAGTCAGAGAACCAAGAGATTTCCAACAGATCAAGGAAATCACACATGTTGTAGCGCCTTCATCAACAATCACACGATTGATGGTATACTTCAAGTAACCCACGCAGATTTGGAATGCCACATGGTAAGGCAAGTTAGGCTTCACATCTATGACATCAAACTTGATAACTTTCGAGACACAGGGATATAGAGATCCTAACACAGGTAGAAAGACATTCCTCTATGAAGGATATTTTTGGAGAACCTCCAGGGCTGACATCATACAAGGGGCTTGACCCAGGTCCTCAACAATATAGTAATTTTGGGTGGATCTAGCATTAGGATTGTGGGTAGAGCACTTGAGTACTCCTTTCAGAATATGAGGAGGTGGCTTTGGTTTTTTGATATGCAAGGGCATCTCCGAAGGAGGAGGATATTCTAGACCAGGAATTGTGGAGAACTATAATCGTGAGACCAAGTGGCTAAGTTAACCTAAGAATTGACCATATTGATGCACAAATGGTCACCATCTTGTGATGGTGAGTTTTGACTCCCACCAACCACATTTCTGACGTTTGAGGATCTTGAGGCCATGTGTTAGTTATGTGGGAAAGGATTCGTTATAACAACGGGTGGTAGAGATAAAAGCCTCCTAGCTTCTGCAAGCTTGGGGCATAAATGAGTAAGATGACCATTTGTACAAATATTACAAGAAAATTTCACCTTATGCCTTTCATTCTTTCCCTCACCATCATTATTATTTTTCCTCTCATTATTACCATTGTCCTTGGGTTTATTATTATTCTTCCCACCCTTACGATTATTATTACGTCCTTTATTCTTATTCCCTCCTAGTTGTTGGTTACCATTTGGGTTGATCGATGATTGCACAAAATGTACATCCATTGATTGAGTGGGATTGGAAGACACAGACAAGTTTTGCACTTCTGCAGACTAGTTTAGAGACAACTCTTTCAAATGGCTTGTCACCAAGTTTGTGGATTTCACATTGGTGGAGCCGACAATGCCATCAACATGAGGCCCAGGATTTTGTCTAGGGTCATAGTTTGACCTTGGTGCATTCGGAATAATCTCGTATAACATCCCAAACTAATTATATATAATATCTAATTGTTGGGCTTTGAATATTTCTTCTTCCTCATATGTAACCCTGGATGTAGCAACATCCTTTGAAATAGGAGGTTGTAAAGACTTAAGGAACCAATCTAACAAGAATTATGGGGGTATGCAGGACTTGATCAACATATTCCATCTACACCTCTCCTAGATGTGATCGGAGATATGAGTGGCTTTGTCCTAGCGTAATGTCGACAAAAGTTCTAGGCCAACATCGTAACAAACCAAAAATTGGAAGTGGTTAAGGAAGACTAAAACCATCTGACTAAAGGTCCTGTATGACCCCCTAGGTATCTCAATATATCATTCTGTGGAAACCCCCGCAAGGGTGCATTGAAATAATCTTAACCGAATGGAATCGTCGTTAAGGGAATTCTAAGAGGCATTCTTGCCTTTGAATTTTGGAATATCTGAAGGAATATTGGTGGGAACGAGGGGCCATGTAGGATCATGAAACACATGGTCGTCCATCAACTTAGGCAAGTCTAGAAGATTGAGCATGGCCAGAAAAGGGAGATGGGTTTGCGACATCTGGCCCCAAGCTCCCTGGAAAGATTATGTTTGGGGGATTGCAACCCATAAAGGGTTCTGGTAAGCACCATGGCCATGTCCAGGATTGTAGTAACCTCCTATAGGATGATTCATAAGGGGTGAGGGAAAAGGATGGAACTTGAGCATAATCTTATCCACCAGGTTGGTTACTCCACACATAAGCAATAGGATTAGACCCTGGGTTAAAGGAAGGAATGCCTCCCATGGTAGGAGTCATTTTATGGATTTGAGAGCCACCAAAAAAGAATAGAGTATAATTAGGAGTTGTTCCCCCAAGTCAAATGCTAGCATTAGGGCTAGTGGATGGGATGGAGTTTGAAAACTGCGATGTAAAATTCATCATACCATAGGAAAAATGACTAGAGGCCATCGAGATGGACTGAACATTATATCCAAGTGACTGACCAAGTGACCCAAATGGGTTCATGGAAATAGGTTGATTATTCACTATAGGAATGGCATCAATGATGATAGGTGCCTTCGACACTACAACCATTGTGGTTGCAGGAGTCAAAGGGGTTCCATTAACTATAGTAGGTATGGGCGTCGAAGGGATCCCATTATCTTGATGACTCAGTTCAATAATCATCCTTGTAGAATCACAAGTCTAATAAGTGGAGGTGTGTGTACCACGTTTAATAACTCTATGCCTTTTAGAAGGAAAAGACTCAAAATGTGGTGGTAAGTGTAGCAAGCAGTGAGACCAGTGGGGAATCTAGTCTGAATCCACGATGACTGAAGATTCACGATATAAAAAACAAATCCTAATACCAACTAGTAATCAAGGAGAACACCAAAAATAATCAAATGACCAACATGCACACAAACAGGATAAAGTGGTTAAAAGGGGCCTCCCTCCCTAAAGTAGGTATGCCTCTCCCAAGAGGGGCCTGAGACTCCCTGCTAAAGATCGGAGGTATCAAAATCAGTTATAAAGTCCCTTGTGGGCTTAAAAACCAATCGGTAAAATCCCCTCGGAGAGGTAATCCTCCATAAAGTCTGTGTGATTTTTGACCGTTATCTGACCTAGGGTACTTGCAGAATAACCCCTACAAGTAACCTATGTGGAACCTAAGTCAAGAAACTAATCAACCATAGCATAATTGATGCACATGGGAACATTCATAAGTCACCTCCACAATAATGGGAAGAGTAGCAAAGCCTAAAACCTTGAAATCATCACCTCTCATGGAGGTATGGGCACTAGCAAGATCCCCATATATGAATAGATCCCCAGAAATATATCTGACACTAAGAAGGTATCAGGGGGATATCCCTTCAACTGACCTGATGTGACCTCATGATTAACTCTGGTGTAAGTAGAGCCTCCTGATATTACCGATTATAAAATGGATTTCTCCACTCCCTTAGTCATACACATATGATGATTTAATAGCCTTGGAGATGTTTACTCACAAAATCTTATTCCAAGGCACTAAATCCTAAGCTAGTTTGTGCACCCTAGAAAATAAAATCATTACTAATAAATTTAAATTATAGTGTTAATTTCTTACTCAAAAGGTGTGATCATGAAATTAGTGATGTTATGACTCAACAAGTAAAATAAGTGAATATGAATACAATGAAAAGTCATAACTTCAATTTTCAATAAATGATATGCTTCTTAAAAATGAAACCTTCGATTCAATTATGCAATTCTAAATAAAAATGCAATATTTCTTTACATTCACTAAGATAAACGACAAATACTTAAGAGATCAAAATGCCAATCAATGCAAAATGCCTAATATTTTTGTATTTTCAATATAAGAAAAATGAAAATGAGCGGAATGAACAATAACTTGATATAAAGAATCTATTGTGTATAGACAGAGACAACCCAAGTAGGATATCAAGGAGAAAAACACCCAGCCCAAGGTGCAAGGACAATCAAAATGAAAAGATGATGAGAAAGGCACCGCCCAAAAATTCAACCAAAGACAAGTTTCTTGTCATTCCACAAACACTTAACAGTCACTACAGAGACCCAAGAAGACTCAACAGTCATCAAAACCTACCCAACAACCACCAAACCCAAAAATCAAGCAACAAGGTTGATGTACGCGACTGTTCAATGGAAAAGTGTGTATGTATGCAACTTGAAGAACGATAACACGCATATGTATGCATATATCAAGAAAAAACTTATGTATATGTGTCAAAACAAAACTAGGATAAGAAGAAGGATGAAATACTCAAACCAGAGTGAAAATAGGATTTCAAGTAATCATATGACAAGAAACTCAATATGAACAAGAGAAATCTAAGGAGAAAAACACTCCAAACCCCCCCAAAAAATATTCTATCCACAATATGTTCACCATTTATGTTACGAGGAAAATATGTCTATGGCTAGGGGTAAACCACAACAGACGGAAATGAATGCAAAAATAAAATCTAATCTCAAGTATGCTATATAGACAAATATGCTAGCAAGAGAAGATAAAAGGCCTACCTTGTCCAGACGTTTGATGAAGTCCACTATTGAGCACTAGACCCAAAGCAATATACCTGCAACTAGTCCTCAATAACCAAGCAATGCAAGGATATGGTGATAATATATGATGTTATCACATTCAATAGCATAATCCATCAAGATTCATAACAAATATGCCCATGGAATAATATTCAAATATTTTCATGATATTAATTGGACAAGAAAAGAGTATTTCTATTAACATATAATCAACAGAAGCGAATGAGTTACAGACTTCCATGTCGGCACAGTTCAGAACCGAGAAACTAAGTTCCTCCTAGCTACGCTTCCACCACTTTAATATTCCTCCAAAGGAAATCTCATATAATAGAGATAATGAAGTTATCAATCAGTAAGGGAAGAGCTTGGGGGCTGGACAATGTGTTCAGAATTAAAGGACAAAGGGATGTAGACTCAATGTGAAGTAAATAATTTATCCAGAGTAACTTTTCTCTCAAATTTGAATTCTTTATCCTCTTTTCCACAGCTCGGATTTGGCCCATATATAGCCTTCAAATGGAACTGAAGGGTCGAGTCGAAAGGTTTCTAGTATATGGAACACCAAGGATCATTGATCTTGTGACATGACATGGAAAACCAACACCATTTTTTAATTTTGGGAACATTTCCTGATGTACGCAGGTTGTAGTGGTTCAGCCTGCATATACACATGTTGTACAGTAGGCAGGGAATGTATATGTGGAAAAATTATATTTTTAGCTCTAGGATTTGCAAAAAGGGACTTCAAGTCTGCATAGGGAAATGGAAAAAGGCCTTTCGTGCAAGATTACATAGGGTGAGGAAAATCTTGCTATAACATGTGTTGTTGAGAAGAAAATGAAGAACAATGTTCCTTGAAGAGGGAGGGGATTGTAACACCCCATGTTTCCCCAACTTGTAATTAATCATAATTGATGATTTCCATGCAATGAAAAATAAACATTGTAAATGTATTTTATTTTATTAGAAATTCCAACAACTAAATATGGGGTGAATCCTTGAGTAGGGGCCATCATACCACTAGAGGAATAAGAGGATATTCTGTTAGAATAAAAGAACACAAGCCTCCTTGCTAAAGAATTAATTTGGAAATATTTAGCCACTTCCCTTCACCCTGATTTTAAAGAAAAATCAGTTATTGAGGTAGGATTGGGGGTTGAAAAATAAACCACCCTCAGTGAATGAAAATATGGGGTGGGGGTTGCTTGAGGTAACATAAGTTGTCATCCATAGAACAGTAGGAAAATATGTCACGATTTCCCATGACTGAACCATGAGTGTCTTCTGACAAAAGGAAGGGGGACAGACTAAGAACCTGGAGGGGATAAAATATGCACAAAAAAGGAGGAAAAGTGGAGGAGGAGTCTTAGAAAAAAAAATGGTTGCAGTACTATTCTGAAAAACCAAGAACCCACCCTAACTTGAGGGGCCATGAGCTTGATGTTGGAGAAGCATTTGATAAACTTGAAAGAGGTTCAATCTAGGAGAGGTGAGAATAGAGAAGTCCTTGGTGGTATCATGGCTTGGCACAGGGTTGGCCTGCTACCAAAGTGATTGAGCTTGCGGAGCTTATGGTTGGGTGGAAAGGAAATCACCCACAATCATTTGGAGAGATACATCTTGTAATAGATAAGTATTATGTATGCCCAATATATTGAGTAGGGAATTTAGATGGATGCCCGTGAATGTGTTATATTTGTGCATTCTTGAAATTGATGAAATTAATGTTGGTTTATTTGTAATTTATTACATCTAAATGAATGTGTTTAATGTGAGTCCTCATATTTGAAAAATTTTGGAATTTCTTATTTGAGTTTCATGTGTGTGCAACAGAGTCTCTACAATAGAGTGATGTCTTTGAAGAGAATACAAGAACATAAATTAAGAGATGGATAATAATATTTAAGATAAATTGAATATTACAATAATGACATGTTGAATAACAATGAAGGTCAATAAACCTTGTGTTGATTACCCTCTCCTTAACATGAATGGTTATAAGGAATAAAATATTTAGATGAGTGCCAAGAAATAGGCTTTGTTCTTGTTGTAAATGGAATATGAACCTTAAGCCCTACATAATCCTCTTGTGTGGAAGTTGAAGGGTTGTGGGATGTAAATATTCATCCGAGGAAGGAGAAGAACACCATAGTAGTTTCTTGAGTAAGGTGAAGGCCAAAAAGGCACGATAAAAACCTTGAAAAATATTCAAAATTTTCCCATGAATGGATAAGTCCAATTTTCAAGATGTAAACTTGAAGAAATCCTATGTGTGAGTCGAGATACAATGCAACTATTGATTTGGATTAGGAGATAGATCATGTCCCTTCGTCAAAGAAGGATATGATTCCTGGAGAGTATGTACCCAGAGTCAATAGGAGCAGTAGATCCTTTGGTGAGATGTCCAAGAGAATCCTAGAACAATAATGAGAAGCAAGAGTATAACAAAGTGTGAGGTTGTAAGGGACTCGAATGGGGGTGGATCTGAGTCAAAGTGAGTCATTTATCTCTTGGAGTGTGCACCATAAATGATTGTGATTGTTGATGTTGTGTGCGAGGAACATGGTTCTAGCCCCCGGATCCATGCCTTAACATATAAGTAAGAAGAGAGAGAAGACGACACTCTGACGATGTGGCGTGTCAGTAGGGAAACCTAAATGTCCTTAGGAGTGACAAGTGTCACTATTTGGATGGTTGATGAAGCAGGAGTGCTTACGGAAGGCTATGGAATGCTTATGGTGTTTTTGGTGATCTGTACAATCAAATCTGAAGATGTTATATATTGACCATTGATCATGGAGGAACCATCAGGTTTAGTGGTCGAAGTCTCCTCCATTAAGGAACCCTAGTGACAAAGGTCCCAGGGACAATTTGGACCATTAATCAGAATAAGGTGAGATCAGTTCTCAGCTATAGATATTTGTAGGGTCTATTCTAAGTGAATTTAAGAGGGAAGGCGACATCTTGCTGACATAAATGTTATGGGGAATGTCTACATACCTGAGGGTAATACGTGGTAACCCATATTTGGTCGAAGGAATTGGGAGTGGGTCCTTGTCGAGCTAACACAAACCGTACCCTCTGTCTCGACAGAGACCTCTGCGCTGACCTCCCGGTTTGAAGGATTGTTCTAACTCTAATTTCAAGCTGGTGTGGCTCCTTTGATTCGCCCCTAGAATCTTCCTTAAAATCGGCCCATAGGTCTATTCTGCTCCTCTCAGTCTCTAGGTCGGTTACTGTTTTCTTCATTATAGAAGTAGAGAAAAATTGGGTTTCGGGGTTTTCAAACTCCCGATGTTATGACCCTTCTGTTCCCGATCTCCCGATCTCCATTTTCCCAATATACTATAATCTTTGATCAGCCTCTAGGCTAGGCTCGTGGTTCACACGACCTCCTTTCAGATGACCTTAGTCCTACCTCCTTTCGGGATTTTAGGTTTTTTGATGTCAAGGTGTATGTGACTCCTTATTCCCCAGATCCCCGATTCTTGATGCGACATCACTAGGATGCCCTTCCACCATAAAACCACCATCAACGACTGTGATCAGTCACTAAAATCAATGGCTCCAGATCTCCCTTGCAGTTTCGCGACTTCAAATGTCGAAGTTCTTTTACCTCTGCCTTCCCCGATCTCTCGAAAGCCAATTCCCCAATATGAATCCCCTTCGGGACATTCTCTAAAAGTTCATATCGATGCCATGTGTCCTCAAATATGGATGGTCCTCGCCGCTTCGAGGTTTTCACCATGGAAATTCCCAATGCCTCGCTATGATGAGATGATGTCAAATGGGTCCCACACGAAGATTTCCTCTTTTCAAAAAATTGAACTTCGTGATTCCAAGTTGCAAGTCCTCCTTGTCTCCCTGACTCACGAAATGCCGATCCCTGAATTCCCTCATATTTCTGACATGCGTCCCAAGTGGATGGATGGTGCCAATCCTTTACGAGGTTTCCAACATGGATTTTCCCCGATCACTTTCTCATAGGATTTTTTATTTTGTGAATGCCGAAATCCCAATGGCCACACCTCTCGTTGGAATTTTCCTCCTCTGGTTCACAGAACCTAAACCTTGTGCAACTCCGGGTCAATCCAACGGTTGACGGGTGTCTGTGTGATGATCCGATAGTCCACAATCTCCTGAGCTTGAACTCCAGACGTAGTTGTAACCTTCTCACTTCTCTGGCAGATCTGATGGATGGTGGGATTTTGCTAATCCTCCCTATAGATTTCTGACCATCGGTCTCTTCCCTTCAATGATTTCTACGAAGGAAACCAAGGACTCTTCCCTGGACTTATCCGCTTGCGATACAAACTTTCGATGCTCCTCAATGTTTTCAAAGGCTTTACTCCTCTTGAGCTTCTCACGACTTCGAGCCTCAAAGAGGATCTTTGCACACACTCCTTGCATGGCTCATGTGCCCAACTACACTTCTGGGGAAATGAGAACAAAAGTAAAACTATCTGAGCTTCAGAGATGCAACCCTGAATTCTTGTCGACGCACTCCTTGCGGACACTTCCACTGCACTCCTTGCAGGAATTCTTGCTCAGATAGAGAAACAATTGAAACTCATTCCCTCTTACTTTTAGACTTCAACTTAGAACATGAAATCATATACACAGCATATCAAATAAAATGTATAATAGGAAGCAAATATTCATGAGCATAACATCAATACACAGAGAACAACACAAACCATGAATTTGAATCAAAGCTTTCTATTAATCAAAATATCTGTACATGGGTTTTCTTACACAGCTCTCTGCATGTTCTTGCTCTTCCTTCTCCCTGATAATGATACAATACACAATGAGGGTGTCTATATCCTATTTCCCTCTTGCGCTCTCAAACTGTCTAATCTAGAATTAAATTCTATCTACCTACATTAACTACTATAAATGCCTCCTACCTACTAAGGACGAGAGCGATCTGCTCAAGGTACGATTACATTACACAAGTGCATCTCTTCTTAAATGACTTCATTTAATATGGCGCATCAATCCAAGGGAATTTCAAAAAAATTTGGGCTGGCACTTTCCAGCTGTCCATCGTCTTTCGCGCTAGCTCGCTTAATGTCGGTGATGCTCCTGCATCATACTCCCTTGCTTGAAACTTTTCATGGGCTCCTATCCATGAGATCACGCATGGTATGTCCATGCTTCTGTATCTCTGCTTCGGTCTCCCATCTGGCATCTTCAACTGGATGGTTCTTCCACCTGACCAGATACTCAAAGTATTTCTTTCGCATGGTCCTTTTACTCACTCTTTTTTCCAGTATGCACTCCATATGTGGTTTATCCACAACCAGCATCTGCTTCGTCCACTGGATCACTGGATTCTCATCTCTAGTGTTTATTTCCTTAGCTCTATATGGGTACAAATCTGAGATATTGAATATCGGAGAAATTCCGATCCCATCAGGTAATTCAATCTCATAAGCATTTGCCCCACATTTCTTCAAGACCCTGCATGGTTCGATTTTCTTCATCTTCAGCTTATTATATGTTCCTCTCAGGAACCTTTATTTTCTCAAATGTGCCAGAACCAAGTCACCAACCTCAAACTGAAGTTGTCTTTTTTGTTGATCTGCCTTGCGTTTATATTCCTATCTTGAATTCTACAATCGTTCCTTCACCTGGCTGTGAAGTTCCCTCATTGCCTCTGCGAATTCTTCTGCACTAGCGCTCCTAATTGTAACCTGTTTAGACTCTCTCAGTTTAGAAATTCCTCTCAGTTGCATGCCATAAGCAATCTGAAATGGACTCTACCCTGTACTCCTGTTAACTGAGTCATTATAAGCAAACTCTACCTGTGGTAATATATTGTCCCACTGGCTGTGGTGTTCTGTCACCAAGCTTCTCAGCAAGTCTCCCAGACTTCTGTTTACTACCTCTATTTTTCCATCCATCTGAGAATGATAAGACAAACTAAATTCCAAGTTAGTTCCCAACTTCTTCCATAAGGTCCTCCAAAAATTCCCTATGAACTTAGTGTCTTGATCCGAAACTATGCTTCTTGGAAACCCATGAAGTTGAATGACCTCTTTGAAAAATAGGTTCACAATGTGAGTTGCGTCATTGGTCTTCTGACATGGAATGAAGTGTGTCATCTTAGAAAATCTATCCACCACCACAAAGATTGAATCAACACCTCATTGTGTTCTTGGCAACCCCAATACGAAATCCATGCTAATCACATCCCACAACCTCTTTGGTATGGGAAATGGTTGATAAAACCCCGCATTTTGTCTTCTTCCCTTCGAATGCTGGCAAACTCTGCATCTGTCCATGAATCTCTTGACATCTTCTCGCATTCCTGGCCAAAAATATGACTCGTTCAATTTTGTGAATGTCTTGTCGTGAGCAAAGTGCCCTGCCAATCCTCCATTGTGTTTCTCCTTTAACAGATTCTCCCTCATGGAGCATTTCAGAATACACAGTTGATTGCCTCTGAACAAAAATCCTTCCTGGATCATGTATTCTATCCACGGGCTTCTGTCTCTGAGAACTGGATTCTCAGCCGCTTCATATGCCTCCTTAAAATCCTGATCATCTGCGTACATGTCCCTAAGATCATCAAAACCCAACGTTTTGACTCTGAACTCCTGCAACAACAAACACTTCCTGCTCAAAGCATCAACAACTTTGTTAGCAGTACCAGAAATATGTTTTATCACAAAAGTGAAATTTTTCATATATTCAACCCATTTGACATGTTTCTGATTCAACTTTTCCTGTTGAGTCACAAACTGCAGTGCATGATTGTCACTGTACAAGACAAACTCTTTCGGTATCAAGTAATGCCTCCATTTATTCAGTGCTTGTATGATAGTGTAAAATTCCTTATCATAAGTGGGATATTTCAACTTTTCTTCTTTCAACTTCTCACTGAAATACACTATCAGCCTATCTTCCTGACTCAAGACTACTCTGGTTGCAAATCCACTTGCATCGCATTTCACCTAAAATGTCTTTTGGAAATCCGGCAACACCAAAACTGGTTGTTCCATGATCTTCCTCTTCAACAGATTAAAACTCTTCTCATCCTCTTCAGTCCAGTGAAAATATTTGTGTCTTTTATTCACTATATCCATCATCGTTGCACTAATTCCCCCTGAAATTCTTGATGAACTTTCGGTAGAAACTAGCCAATCCGTGAAAACTTCTCACCTCAAATATGCTCTTCGGTGATGGCCATTTCTTGATCACTTCCACCTTATCTGGATCCATCCTCAACTCATTTGCCGAAATAACAAATCCCAAATAAATGAGCTCTATCTTCATGAATGAGGACTTCTTCATGTTTATCAACAACTTCTCCTGCTGTAATTTCTGCATCACTGTAGCCAAATGCTTCAGATGCTCTACTGTTGTTTTACTGAAAACTAGTATGTCATCCAAATACACAATGACAAATTTCCCGATGAACTCCTTCGGGACTTCGTTCATCAACCTCATGAAGGTACTTGGTGCATTTGTTAATCCAAATGGCATAACAAGCCATTCATACAACCCCTCATTGGTTTTGAATGTTGTCTTCCATTCGTCACCTTCTCTCATGCGGATTTGGTGATAACTGCTTTTCAAATCAATCTTTGAAAAGTATTTTTCTCCACTCAAACAGTCCATCAGATCATCCATCCTTGGCAATGGAAATATGTATCTGATGGTTATCTTGTTAATCACCCTCGAGTCAATACACATCCTCTATCCATTGTCTTTCTTCCAACTGAGTACTATTGGAACAACACATGGACTCAAGCTTTCCCTGACTAATCCTTTGTCCAACAAATCCTGAACTTGTCTCTTAACTTCTTCATTCTCCTGTGGCGTCAATCTGTATGCAGATTTGTTTGGAAAACTGGCTCCTGATATGAGATCAATATGATGACTCACACTTCTGATCAGTGGCAACGAATGAGGTAATTCATCCACTACAATGTCAGCGAACTCTTCCAGTAGTTCCTGAACCTCCTCTGGTAAATCATCCATTCTTGTGCTAGTCAAAACAATTCTCGGCTTCCTAACCACAATGAACGGTGGATCCTCCTTCTTCTTAACCTCAGTAAGGAGTTCCTTCCCACTCATGAGAAGTAATGTGTTCCTTACTACAGGCTTCACCTCCTTATCCTTAATTGGAAGAAACATTTTTGTCCTCCCATTCTTCTCCAGGGTGTGTGTGTTCATTCTCCTGTCATGAATCACATTTCTGTCATATTGCCATGGTCTACCCAGCAATAGATGACAAAAATCCATAGGAATGACATCACATAATATCTTATCATTATATCCTCCTATCTTAAATTCAACTAAACATTGTTTAGTGACATTTACCCGATGTCCCTTTTGTAGCCACGAAACTTTATATGGACTTGGATGTTCAATCGTCTCCAGCTCCAGCTTCTCTACCATCTCGGTTGAAACAAGATTATCCATGCTACCGTTGTCCACAATGACCTTGTATACCCTATCCCTAGTCTTGCAAGTAGTCCTAAAAAGTTTGGTCCTTTGGACTGAACTTTCCACCTCTTTCTCTAGTGTCAAAAGGACTTTTCGCATCATTAACGATCTTTCGCCTTCAGCATATTCTGCCTCCACATCTCACCTCTGTGCTTTAGCGATGTGAGCTTCTCCCCATTATTTATTCTTATCTAGACACTCGTAAGACTTGTGCCCATTCTTTCCACATGTGAAGCATGTGATTACTCCACCTCTTCCTCTTCCTCTGCCTCTAGTACGAGGAAAAGTGTTGTTATCAGCATAATCTCCTCTCATCTCAGTATGTTGTCCTCTCTGTTCAGCATATTTCCCTCGCCATGAGGTTCCACCTCTCTCTATTCTTTTGTATCTAGGCTTAGACCCGAACTTCCAATCCTCCTTGGGCTTCTGATACTTATCCTGGGCAACTAATTTTCCTCTGGGCTGAATTCTGCCTCGACCTCTTTGACTCTTCTTCCAATTTAGCTTCTCTTCCACTTTTAGATCCATCTAATAAGCATATTCCACCATTTGGATGGTCAACATACTCATCTCATCCTGAATTTCATATCTCAGGCCATTCATATACCTAGCTGATTTTTCATCATTGCTTTCACGATGACCTGCCCTAATATTCAACCTGTAAAATTCTTCAGTATATTCCTTCAATGACATCAGCTTCTGTCTCAGGTTCTGCATTCTCCTGAACAGAGTAATTTGATAGTCCCCGGAGATGAATTTTGCCTTCATCTTCGCGAACATTCTGTCCCAGCTCTTAATCTTCTGCTTACCTTGGCAATGCCTGTCCACTTGTAGTTCATCCCACCAGAAGGTTGCATGTCCTTTTAATCTCATGACGGCATGCTTGACCTTCTTGTCCTCTTCGACATCTTCATAGTCAAAATATGTGTCTAGAGCTCTAATCCAGTCTAGAAGTTCTTCTACATCTAGATTTCCCTCATAAACTGGAATGTCCATATTCGCCTTTGCACCCATCCTTACAACAGCTTTAAGCAAGTGTTCATTGGCTGCATCTTCTGCTATGACTTCTTCTTCTCCATGTCCAGCATCATCTTCACTTTTGGACTCACTAATATCTCCTACATCAGCTGTGCATTTTTGTCTTATCTCCATGTCCACAAGTCTGACACGTATGTTATGCAAATCTCTTTCTACTTCTAGATTATGCACCTGTCTACCCCTTCCTCTGGACGTCTCCCTTTCCTCCTCTAGATCAGGTGATTATCTATCTCTTCTCCTTGGTGGCATGGTGAATCTTCCTTTTCCCTGCTACAAAAAGCAAAGAATCTTTTCTAAGCTTTGATACCAAACTGACGCAGACCACGCCCTCTACCTCGACAGATACCTCTGCGCTGACCTCCCAGTCTGAAGGATCGTTCTAATTCTAATTTCAAGATGGAGTGGCTCCTTCTATTCTCCCCTAGAATCTTCCTTAAAATTGACCCACGGGTCTATTCTGCTCCTCTCAGTCTCTAGGATGGTTACTATTTTCTTCACGACAGAGGAACAGAAAAATCAGGTTTCCGGGTTTTCAAACTCCCAATGTTATGACCCTTCGGTTCCTGATCTCCCAATCTCCATTTTCTTTATATACTATAATCTCCGATCAGCCTCTGGGCTAGGCTCATGGTCCACATGACCTCCTTTCTCATGACCTCAGTCCTACCTCCTTTCAGGATTTCGAGGTTTCTGATGTCAAGGTGTATGTGACTCCTTATTCCCCGGATCCTTGATTCCTGATGCGACGTCATTAGGATTCCCTTCCACCATAAAACCACCATCAACGACTATGATTGGTCACTAAAATCAATGGCTCCAGATCTCCCTCGGGGTTTCGCGACTTCAAATGCTGAAGTGATTTTACCTCCACTTTCCATGATCTCTCAAAAGTCGATTCCCCGATATGACTCCCCTTCAAGAGTTTCTCTGAAAGTCAAGATCGATGCCACGCATCCTCAAAGATGGATGGTCCTCACCGCTTCAGAGTTTTCACCTTGGAAATTCTCGATGCCCCGCTATGACGAGATGACGTCAACTGGGTCCCACACATAGCTTTCCTCTTTTCAGAAAATCGGACTTCGCGATTCCAAGTTGCAAGTCCTTCTTCTCTCCCTGACTCGCAAAATGCTGATACCTGACTTCCCTAGGATTTCTGACATGCGTCCCAAGTGGATGGATGGTGTTGATCCTTTATAGGGTGTCCAACATGGATTTTCCCCGATCACTTGCTCACAGGATTTCCGATTTCACGAATGCCAAAATCTTGATGGCCACACCTCTCGTCAGACTTTTCCTCCTCCATTTCACAGAACCTAAACCTTGTGCAACTCTGGTTCAATCCAATGGCTGACGGGTGTCTGTGTGATGATCCGACAATCCACAATCTCCTGAGCTTGAACTTTGGACGTAGTTGTAACCTTCTCACTTCTATGGAAGATCTGACGACTGGCAGGATTTTGCTAATCCTCCCCACAGATTTTTGACTGTCGGTCTCTTCCCTTCGATGATTTCTACGAAGGAAACCAAGGACTCTTCCCTGGACTTATCCACTTGCGCTACAAAATTCCGATGCTCCTCAATGTTTTCAAAGAATTTACTCCTCCTGATCTTCTCACGACTTCGAGCCTCAAAGAGGATCTTTGCATGCACTCCGTGCACGACTCCTGTGCCCAACTACACTTATGGGGAAATGAGAACAAAAGTAAAACTATCTGAGCTTCAGAGACGCAACCCTGAGTTCTTGTCGACGCACTCTTTGCGGACACTTCCAATGCACTCCTTGCAGGAATTCTTTCTTAGAAAGAGAAACAATTGAAACTCATTCCCTCTTCCTTTCAGACTTTAACTTAGAACATGAAATCATATACATAGCATATCAAAGCAAATGTATAACAGGAAGAAAATATTCATGAGAATAACATCAATACACAGAGAACAACACAAACCATGAATTTGAATCAAAGCTTTCTATTAATCCAAATATCTGTACATGGGTGTTCTTACATAGCTCTCTGCATGTTCTTTCTCTACCTTCTCCTTGATAATGATACAATACACAGTGAGGGTGTCTATATCTCGTTTCCCTCTTGCGCTCTCAAACTGTCTAATCTAGAATTAAATTCTATCTACCTGCATTAACTACAATAAATGCCTCCTACCTACTAAGGACAAGCGCGAGCTGCTCAAGGTCCGATTACATTACACAAGTGCATCTCTTCTTAAATGACTTCATTTAAGATGGCGCATCAATCAAAGGGAATTTAAAAAAAAATTGGGCTAGCGCTTTCCAGCTGTCCATCGTCTTCCACGCTGGCTCGCTTAATGTCGACGATGCTCCTGCATCATGAGCTCAAACCTTTGAATGGGTGCTTTAATTATCAATCGTAGGATCTATGGGTGGAAAGAAATCCACCCTTGATTGGAGATTAGGTTGTTGGAATGCTTGTGTGTGGGATTGATGAGGGACTTCGATGATAGATATCCTAGAGTGAACCCAAGTTATTATATCTATCAAAGTGTCTATAGAAAAGGATCTGAACCGTAAGATATAGAGTAGTGGTTTTCATCGGAGTTTGTTACTCGGAGTAACCTAGGACGTTGAGGTGTAGGAACTCTAGTGGTAAGGCTATGAGGGGATATTTTGACCATAGATTAGGTAGAGTCTGAGAAGATACCTTAGTTTTTGGATCTATGATCCTTCCCAAAGGGAAATAAAGGGGTACGATGGTGTCATGATGGTGGGTAATACCAATGTGGGGACTTACATGTCCCTTAATACGATGCATGGTGATAGTTGATTGTCCAATGGACTGAGCATGGATCCCATTGGGTGAGAATGACCTTTAAAATCTACTTTAATTAAGGGCTCAAGAGGATTACGTGGATAGTGCTGCGTGTTGACCATAGAAGTTGCCATGTGGTGTAGTGATTTGGCACCTGTAGTTGATATTCTATGGGAAATATGGATATCACATGTAAGGTGGTGATGGTGGCATGTGTCATGTATATATGACACCAAGTGTCAAGAGGATTTGGCACACGTAGGTGAAAATCCAAGAAAATTTGGGTCATTCATCGAAGTTTGAAATGTCAACAAGGATATGTGGTTGTCAAGAACGCCACCGATAATGAAGGAATTGACAATGTAATGAGAGCCTTTGATAAGTGGTGGGTGAGATTTAACCTCCACCGTATATTTTCGAAGAACCCTTTATAGGTTATAGAATGGACGACGATGTCACGAGTGACATGGCATGCCAACGCATCTGGTGAAAAACATGTGTCATCACCTAGTTCATCGTAAGATCAAGGGTGGGCCTTGTTTGGTCCATACCATTGGATAGTTGTTTGCAATCACCAATCGTCAGAAATATAGGAAAGGGATCCAGACAGCTCATCATAGATTGAAGGTATTGAAAGGCTATGTTGGCACAAGAGCAGACCCGGGGTTCAACGCTACAACAACGCACCAAAACAACCCTAAATACCAACCCTTTTGGCATCACCTGCAAAGCAGATGAAGTCTCACCCGAGGTAGAGGTAGGGGTGGTTGCAGGACTCAGATGTATTCAACCTTAGCTGGGACACAGATTTATGATTCTAACATTTAACAAAGAATTTAGCAGTAAACATTCATCAATATTCATTTCTTAGTAACAACGCAAACAAACCCTAATTACAGAGCATCACATTATTCAACCAGATCCACATCTAATAACACTTAGCGTAAAAGGAACACATTGAATCTAACAGCTTTAGGCACTAAGCATACTCACATAGGTCAGATCTAACATTCATTCTCCTTATTAAGCACAAAGCAACATAATTCTATCTAACATTCATCTATATCATAGAAAGTCACACATAAACACATCAACACATTGCACAAAGTAGAGAAACAAAACATATAGATGGTTCACCCCCCCTGGGGCTACGTCCACCAAATATTCTTCTCTTCTATAATCTTATGCTAATAAATTACATGCATAAAGCCTCAAAAACCCTACTCTTCATACGATAGGAGATCTTGCCACTTCACTATATCCTCCTTCCTCGAGTTAGGTTTAGCACAAAACCTCCTCTCGATCGCTTACAATCCATTGCACTTAGATTTACTAGTCTTACATATTATGCATAGAGCATTTACCATCCTTTGATCACATAGATCGATCAATACTATCTTCTACATCACCTAGCTTCTCTCTCTCTCTCTCTCTCTCTCTCTCTCTCTCTCTCT
>JASDQU010099865.1:647712-667040 GCA_032191745.1 Picea mariana
GATATTGCACATGCAGTGGGAGTTGTGAGAAGGTATATGAACAATGCAGGTAAAGAACATTGGGAGGCAGTAAAGTGGATTCTGATGTATTTTGAGGCACTACTACACATGCATTATGTTTTGGAGGTTCAAACACTTTTCTACAAGGATGTGTTGATTCAGATATGGAAGGTGATAAAGACAGCAGGAGGAGCACCACAGGGTATGTTTTTACTATAGGTGGAACAACAGTAAGTTGGATTTCAAAACTGCAAAAGGTTGTTTCACTTTCAACAACAGAGGCAGAGTATGTTGCTACTACAAAGGCTAGTAAAGAGATGATTTTGTTACAAAGGTTTATGGAGGAATTGGGAAAGAAGAAGGAGAACAACAGGTTGTACTGTGACAGTCAGAGTGCCATTCACCTTGCAAAGAACTCAGCCTTCCATTCAAATACTAAGCATATACAGTTGAGGTACCACCTCATACGATCCGCCTTGAAAGATGGACAATTGAAGCTGGAAAAGATACACACTAGCCAGAATCCTGCAGACATGTTAACAAAGGGAGTAACCAGGGAGAAACTGAGTTCTTGCTCAGTTTAAGTTGGTCTTCAAGAATGAAGATGAAGATGAGAAATTTGCCAGGTCTAAGAAGGTTCAAAATCCAACATATACAACAGCGGTGGATTTGTTGAGATCAGTCTCCAAGTGGGAGATTGTTGGTTGTGGAGCCTGATTATCTTCTTGATTTAGAGGTCTTTTACTTTTAGCCGTGATTATACCCCATGAAGTATTTACACCCCAGAAGTATGTACACTCTTCCACGTGGGGGAGTGCAGAGGGCGGGTACCCCCTTTGCGGGGTCCGGGGTCAAGCAGGCCCCTAGCGGGGTTTCGGGGGTGAAGCCCCCAAAGCAAAAATTGCCTTGTAAAAGTATATTGTAATTTCATTGTAAAACTAGACCGTTCATTATAAGGCCGCAGATCTAATGATAGAGATTATGTTAGGGTTTTTTTCCCTATAAGGCAACCCTCTTTTATGAGGGAAATGTATTGCGGCTATGTATGTTGGCGAGTATTGTATTATGAGAGAGGAGACTGTGAGAGAAAGAAGAGGAAGTTACAATGGGTTTTGTTGTAGGTTGTATCCCTTCATTTTGTTGGATAATAATAAAGAAAGGACCTGGCAATTTCTCTGGTGGACATAGCCCACACTGGGTGAACCACGTAAATTTGTGTCTCTCTTGTAATGTGTATCTTTTGTGTTTTATTTCCACATTTGTTTTATTTTATTGCTCCGCAATCCTGTTTTTTCTAACAAACTGTCTTTTCATAACTACCCAATTCACTTCTTAGTTTTCTATGTGTGTCTTTGAGATTTCTATTTTCAATCTCAACATGCTTCAATCTTTTAAGATTCTCATCTTCTTGTTGAATCATTTCTACTTCATGATTTTCTTCTTATTCATTGTCCTCTCTTTCAATCCTTGGATGATGACATTCAAATTCAACATGTTCTACTCCTTCACAATTAAAGCAAAAGAACTGACCTCTATTTTCTTCTTTGAAATCTGAGATGTTGTAATCTTCTTCAACTTATTCTTATTCTTTTGCTTCTTCCCTTGCATAAAGTTCTTGTAGCTTTTCCCAAAGCTCTTTTGTTGATGCACATGATGCCACCTTGGATTTCACTGAATCTGTTAATCCATCTAGGATGGTATCTATTGCCAGTTTGTTGTTCAGTTTTGCTTCCTTCTGAGCTGCAGTCTTTGGTTTCTTCAAAGAATTGTATCCTAAAGCAACTGAGAACCAAACATATGCACCAAGAGAATTCAAGTAAGTTTTCATTCTATTTTTCCAGTATTCAAAATTACTTCCATCAAATGGTGGAATCCCATTTGGAATGTTGCCTTCCATTTCTGCATAGGATCTTCCTTCTAATGGTTAAACTGTACTGAAGGTAACCTGCTCTGATACCATTCGTTGATACTAAGAGGGGGGTGAATCAGTATCAAGTACAATTTAAAACCTTTTTCAACTTATACTTAAACCATTCAATTATATCCAATGAGCAATGAACAACAGTATAAGAGTTAAACCAATACACCATAGTACACCATGCACAATATATGAGAAATAATCAATAGTTATTTTTCAAGGGAAATAATGACTTCCAAAGGTAGCTACAACTTCCAAATGTAAAGGGAGGGATAAACCTACAAGAGGAAGACACAATCCTCCAATATCAAGAGAGAGTTAAATTTCCTTCCTTTCCCCTTCCATTTTCCAAAGAATATACGAGAGATAATAAAACTTTACATTAAATCATCACCATCAACCAATCATCACATAGAACCTGATAATGCTTCCTGAGACTTCTTCAATTTCTAAAATTATTCAATTCTTGGAGTACTTTGATCCTATAGATAACATTACTCAATGTATTCTCTCAAACCCCTCCAAGTTTCACTCCTTGAATCCTCCTCAAAAAGAAGTTATAGAAAGAATGGTAGACTTTATTTAATTCTAGTCTATTTAGGAGAGTGAACTTTCACAGAATGCTCCGCGATCAATATTTAACATCTGATTCTGAAATGTGCACACAAGAAACTACAGTCCATACTATTTCAAATGAAATTTATCCCACATCATTTGGATTCTCTATGAAGAATTTATGACTTTTTAACTCGGAACACCTGTTTATTGACTAGCTTTAAGACTGGTCACAAACCCTATCTTCCACAGAGTGTATCTCAATAATTGTAGTGAATAAAGAGATGATTTTTTTACTATGGGTAACTTGATATGTCTTCTCAATACCACAGAAATTTCACCATCTGAATCATTCTAGAAAAAAAGTTATAGCAAAAATGGTAAGATGACCTGAAAATAACATACCTTAGAACACATCACCAAAAGACTTCATCCTCCCTTGAAATACAACCTTCTTTACTTATGATTTCCTCTGAAATTCAACTTGTATCAAATGAATGTATAATGATGTGTATTTATACCATTTATGTCACTTCCTCTTAAAATTAGGGTCGACTTGACACTTTCATATTTTGTAATTCTTTTCTTTAATTATCTTCAAGGCCTACATGTACTTCCTTCTTCAATTCACTTTGTCATCTTCAAAAATTCATTTCTCCTCAACCATGATGATCCACATAATGTGCCACATACCACCGGAAACAACATGATTTATACTATCCATCCATGGGTGTTGTATATGCATGTGCATTTTCCTTCATGTCCAAATACCTTAATCAATCTTGCAGTCCAAAACCCATGACTAGGGTTGACATCAATGACAACAACCAATCTTCCAACAAAAATAACCACAAAGAAAGTTTTCAAGAAGAGCTTATGCACCAAACAAGACATCTGATCAGCGGATCAAATTTTGCTCAAAAATTCAAAGTGCTCAGAATCGCTTCAAACTGGATGAGAGCACAGGCCTCGTCGTTGCGAACCCAATGCAACTTATTTCATCTCAAATGGACATTGGGAGCGAGACATATTACAATCTGTTCATAAAGTCAAACAGGCAAAAAAAAATGATGCTGACTGTACAGTTCGTACATTCTGTACAGGCTGACGTGGCAGGGGTGTAAGACCATACGATGATGTGGCATATGATGACATGGTAGATTTTGGTTGGTAGTTGAGGTCGAATGATGTTTTGACACGTGTCAGCATGTCATTGGTGGTTTGGTGCCATGTGTCCCAGTCATGGGCTGCCACGTGGCACCTTTATATTGGTTGTTTTAATCAAAATATATTGGAGTCTGTGGGGTTCGACCCTCGGACCTCCCCACCATGTAAAGTCTTCACAACATCCACTTGACCAATGTACCGTCGATTGTTTCTTAACATATATGTGTGTATTATTACATTTAAGTTCACATATGTTTGTATATGGCGGGAGGTCGGGCCGCGGCTTGGCCCCGGCTCGTGGTTTTGTTTCAAAACATATGACCACAGTATAACATATATGCGTAGGAGTTGGTACAATGGTATGGAACCCCTGGTTGTATGCATTTATGCCATGTGACCCTAATCGGAGCGCGGGGGGAGTTTAAACTAGTTGTAACCATTTAGCCTTTTTGCTAACACGTGGTCACATGACTCTCATACGCCCAGGTGCTAGGCGGTCAGGGGCTGGCACACCGTTAACCATCCTACGATTTTCACCATTGGTGTGGTTGCACCTGGTGTTGGGTTTTCACGCTATTTATTGCATGTGTGCTAGGTTCACTCAACAAGAGTGCAATTTGTAGATGCAGAGACAACAAGCTTGAAGGGGGAGACTTCCAGGAGGCCTAACTTCTTCGTTTTTTAACCGATTGAGGTGTCGAAAGAGCCCAAATAGGGGTTTTTGGACGCTATGAAGCCATTGGAGAAGTCAGTTTGTCAGTTTGAGCATTGTAAGACATTTTTTTGAGCACTTCTGAGAAATTAATAATAATGATCCATTGGAAGCTGGACCAAGAGATGTAGCCCAGAAGAGGGGTGAACTCCTTTATCAATTGTTGTGTTTATGTGCTTATGTTCATTGATTATTTTGATGTCTATGTATAATTTTCATGAATAATCCCTTAATCTATGTGTTGCAAACTGGTCCATTTGCTTTAAACACATAACTTTTACATTGCAATAATTTCAAGTATTTCAAGTCTTCTTAATTTTTAGATCAAGTTGGTATCAGAGCACTAGTTTTTGAAGACTTGATTGTTTGCAAGTTTTTTTTTTGATGCTCACAAGGTTGAAACTCACAAGAGGAGAAGTTCAACTTGTGGAGCCAAGTTCTCATCCGACAAGGAGGAAGCATATACCATCACCACAACATTCACCAAGCATGGCTCATGCAGAAAGTCATGAACGTGTTCCTGCCAAAGATGAAGATCTTAGAAAGGCTATCATGGAGCTGAGAGAGATTATGAAGATCTTGATGGAAAGGAACATATTATCACAGGGTGAAGGCTCCAACCCTTCAATGCATAAGGGAGGCAGTGGTGACAAACCTCCAGACGGAAATGGAGGGAATGGTGCTTCTCCACCACCCTCTCCTCCATCATCATCTTCTTCTTATTCTTCTACCAGTTTGAGAAATCTTCCAAATTCTCCAAAGGGGCATGGTAAAACTCCTTCACAAATTCCTTCATTAAAGATTGATATAAAATTTGAATTGCCAATATACAATAGAGAAGTTAATGCTGAGAAGTTAGATAATTGGATACGTCAAATTGAAGTATATTGTAGAATACAAAAAATTCAAGATGATGAAACCAAAATTCAGCTTGCTTCGTTAAGATTGGATAGTGAAGCACTTATTTGGTGGGAATCCAAGACTCAGGAGGATATGAAAAAGCATGGTAAAATTTTTCTTTCTTGGAATGATTTCATTATCGCAATTAAAAAACAATTTTATCCATTGGCATATAAACAAAAGGCAACTATGGAATGGCAGAATTTTAGACAAGCTAAAGGACAGAGTGTGCAAAGATTTACTCAGGAATTTAGGAGAAGAGCTTTGGTTTTGGGAGTAGATTTTTCTTCTCAAGAAACTTTTCTCAAATATATTGGAGCTTTACATAGTTATTTGAGACATACTATACTCATGTTTAATCCTTCGAATCTAGATGAAGTTTGTGTACATGCTACTCATTTGGAAGCAAGAGGAAGGAACGACACTCATGAGGGTAACAAGAAGACATTCAGTCATGGAGACAAGGGAAAGAAGAAGTTCAAGGGAAATGGCAGGAAGAATGCTACTGTGAAGAAAGAGGGAGAAAAGTTCACATGTAAACATTGTTCAAAACATGGCCATGATGAAGACCATTGTTGGAAGCTTCATCCTGAAAGAAGACCCAAAAAGTTTGGCAACAAAAACAAAGGGAAGTTGAAGACTGTTGCAACTGTTCAACATGACTTAGGTTCAGATTCAGGTGATGAAACAAAGATCGCAACCATGGGTTACCAAGGTAATGGTTCTATTGCAAGTACTAGCTCTTCAAGTAATACTAATGTCAATGTAACTCAACAAGAGAAAATGAGAATTGAACTTTTTCATATAAGGGTTGTTTCAAAGCATACTAAGATAGACACTTTATTTGATATTGGATCTCAAGCAAACCTTATTTCTGAAGAAACTGTTAAGAAACTTAAGTTGGAAACAAGCCCACATCCTAAGCCATACCCTCTTGGTTGGATATGTGATAATGCAAAGTTACAAGTGACAAGAAGGTGTAAACTTAGGTTTTCTATCACTGTAAATTTTGTTGATGAGGTAGATCTTGATGTTATTCCATTGGATATTTGTGGTATTGTGTTGGGAATCCCGTATTTGTATGATAGGAAAGCTATTTTATATCGTCATGAGAATAAGTATCATTTGTTTAAAGATGGGGTTGAGTACATTGTTAGAGCCCACACTAAGAAGATAAATTTATCAATTATAAATGCAGGACAAATGAAAAGGTTAGTTAATGCTCGTAAGAATTTTGTTCTCTTAATGATCAAACCTAAAAATGATGTTGAGAACGAAGCATTTCAAGGTTGTGATGCAAAGTTAAAATCCGATCTATTTGAAGTTGTTAATCTGTATGATGACATGTTTAAAGAACCTAAGGGGTTGCCTCCAAAAAGAGGAATCCAACATGAAATTCAGTTACAACAAGATTGTCCACTTCCAAACATTGGTATGTATAGAATGTCAGTTATGGAAAATGATGAGATTAAAAAACAAATTCAGGACTTGCTAGACAAAGGGGTTATTGTACCAAGTTCTTTTCCATGTGGATATCCAATTGTGTTAGTTCCAAAGAAAGATGGTACGTGGCGTATGTGTGTTGANNNAGGGCTTTGAACAAAATTACAGTTAAGAATCGTTATCCTCTTCCTAGAATTGATGATTTGCTTGATCAATTAAAGGATGCCAAATATTTCATTAAGTTAGATTTAAGGAGTGGTTATCATCAGATCAGGATTGCTGAGGGAGACACATGGAAGACAACTTTTAATACTAAGCAAGGTTTGTTTGAATGGATGGTAATGCCTTTTGGACTTTGCAATGCACCTGCTACTTTCATGAGAGTTATGAATGATGTCTTAAGGCCTTTTCTAGATGATTGTGTTATTGTCTACTTAGATGATATTTTGATCTTTAGCAAATCTCGTGAAGAGCATCTTACACATGTGAAACAAGTTTTTGATGTTTTGAGGAAAGAACAGTTGTTTTTGAAGTTGTCCAAATGTGAATTTGGTAAAACTTCACTTATTTACTTAGGCCATATTGTTGGTGGAGGTGAATTAAAAATTGATCCCTCCAAGGTTAAAGTCATTTTGGAATGGTCCAGACCCAGCAATGTGACAGAGGTAAGAAGTTTTTTGGGAGCCGCCCAATATTGGAGGAAATTTATTGCTAACTTTTCATCCATTGCAGCTCCATTACATGTTGTGACAAGTGCCAAGCAAGTTTTCCAATGGGGAGGCAAGCAACAACAGGCTTTTGATACTTTGAAATAAAATATCAGTTCAGCGCCAGTTCTTGCACTTCCAAATTTAAGACAACCTTTTGAAATCCAGATAGATGCAAGTAATTATGCAATGGGAGCAGTTTTGCTACAGTATGGTAAGCCAAATTGTTTTCATTCTGAGACGTTTAATAGTTCCGTGATTAATTATCCTACTTATGATAAGGAATTGTATGCATTGGTTCAAAGTGTTAAAAAATGGAAGCATTATTTGTTGGGAAAAGAAACCATTATTCACACCGAGCATCAACCTCTGCAATAATTATAGTCACAGACAAAGCTACAACAAGCTAGGCACTTTAGATGGATGGGTTTTCTTCAACAGTTTCATTTGGTTATCAGGTATAAGAAGGGAATTTTTAACAAAGTCGTTGATATGCTTTCAAGGCCTATTATTAGTGCTTTGGTTATTCTTAAGCAGAGTCCTATAATGCATGAAAGTTATGTGGAGCAATATTCTTTAGATACTGACTTTAAAGAAGTGTATGAAACTTTGTGCCACTCTAACCATGTTGAAGAATTGGATTATCATGTGCATAATAATCTCTTGTATCATCTTGGCAAGTTGTGTATTCCACAAGGGGAAAGAATCAACACCATAAGGGAAGTGCATTCTTCTCTTATTTCTGGTCATTTTGGTGTAGGCAAGACAGTGGCTAATTTGAAAATATATTGCTACTGGCCTAAGATGAATGAAAGTGTTTCAAGATATGTTCGAGGATGTTCGTTGTGTGCCACAAGTAAACCTAGCAATCGAAAGTTGGGTTTGTATACTCCACTTCCAGTTCCTTCGCGACCTTGGGAAAGTATTTCCATGGATTTTGTAGGTGGTTTACCTATGTCGAGGCGAGGTCATGATTATCTCTATGTTGTGGTTGATTGATTTAGCAAAATGTGTATTTTGATGCCTTGTACTAAGCAGGTTATAGCAAAACAAACGACACAGTTGTTCTTTCAAAATGTTTGGGTGCATTTTGGATTTCCTAAGTCCATTATTTCTGATCGGGATTCTCGATTTGTTGGAAGTTTTTGGTCGAGTTTATGGGCACTCATGGACACCAAAATTAAAAAGAGCACATCTTTTCATCTGCAAAGAGATGGTCAGACAGAGGTGGTAAATTGTACAGTGGTGCATCTTCTTCGTGCTTATTGCAGCAAGCATCCTAAACTTTGGGATGAACATTTACACTACATTCAGCATGCGTACAATCGAGCTAAGCACTCTTCGACTCAAACGTCGTCATTTGAGGCATGTTTTGGCTATTTTCCCAAGTCTCCTTTATATTTTATCTTTGGGAAAGATATTGTTGTTGATGGTCAATACGACATTGATAGGGCAGAAAAGTTCATTGAACAAATTCAGTCGATACATCAAGTGGTGCAAGAGAAGTTGGAAAAGAGTTAGGCCAAGTACAAGACAAGACATGACAAGCATCATGTTGATCACAGTTTCCAAGTTGGAGATGAAGTTTGGCTTTACATCAGCAAGTAGAGGCTTAAAGGAGAAGGTAAAAAGTTGAAACCGATTCGATATGGTCCTTTCAAGATTATCGACAAGATTGGTAACAATGCTTTTTGTTTAGATTTGCCTCCTTATATGCAGATGTATGCAATTGTTAATGTTGAGAATTTGAATTTGTATGAGCCTAGTTTGATTGATGATCAAGGAGAGCATGTTCAGATTCCTTCCATAGATGATTTTTCTCCAAAGTATCTTACAGAACTGCAAGAAGACACTATCCTTGACAAGAGAATGCGAACTTCAAAACGAGGAAATGTGGAGTATCTTTGAGTTGGTCTTAAAGGGATGAATCCAAGCAAGGCCAAGTGTATTGAGGATGGAAGGGTAAGGGAACTTTACCCTCATCTTCACAGAGACTGAAAATAGTCTTTTGGAGGTCCAAAAGCTTCCCAATGGGGAGGTGTGATCAGGGGATCAAATTTTGCTCAAAAATTCAAAGTGCTCGGAATTGCTTCAAACTGGACGAGAACATAGGCATCATCGTTGCAAACCCAACGCAACTCATTTCATCTCAAATGGACATCGGGAGCGAGATATATTGTAATCTATTCATAAAGTCAAACATGCAAAAAAAAATGATGCTGACTGTACAGTCCGTACAGTCTGTACAGGCTAACGTGGCAGGGTTGTACGATCGTATGATGATGTGGCATATGATGATGTGGCAGAGTTTGGTTGGAATTTGAGGTCGAATGATGTTTCGACACGTGTCAGCATGTGGTTGGTGGTTTGGTGCCACGTGGCCCAGTCATGGGCTACCATGTGGCACCTTTATATTAGTTGTTTTAACCAAAATATATTGGAGTCTGTGGGGTTCGACCCCCAGACCTCCCCACCATGTAAAGTCTTCACAACATCCACCCGACCAATGTATCGCCGATTTTTTCTTAACATATATGTGTGTATTATTACATTTAAGTTCACATATGTTTGTATATGGAGGGAGGTCGGGTCGGGGCTTGGCCCTGGCCCGTGGTTTTGTTTCAAAAAATATGACCACAGTATAACATATATGCATGGGAGTTGGTACAACGGTATGAACCCCCGGTCATATGCCTTTATTCCATGTGAACCTAACCGGAGCACGAGGGGAGTTTAAACCAGTTGTAACCGTTTAGCCTTTTTGCTAACGCGCACGGTCACATGACTCTCATATGCCCAGGTGCTAGGCGGTTAAGGGCTGGAGTGCCCTTAACCATCCTATGGTTTTCACCATTGGCACGGTTGCACCTGGTGCTGGGTTTTCACACTATTTATTGCATGTGTGCCAGGTTCACTCAACAAGGGTGCAATTTGTAGATGCAAAGACAATAAGCTTGAAGGGGGAGACTTCCAGGAGGCCTAACTTCTTCGTTTTTCGACCGATTGAGGTACCGAAAGAGCCCAAATAGGGGTTTTTGGACGTTCTGAAGCCATTGGATCAGTTGGTTTGTCATTTTAAGCATTGTAAGACATGTTTTTGATCACATTTGAGAAATTAATAATAATGATCCATTGGAAGCTGGACCAGGAGATGTAGCCCAGAAGAGGGGTGAAATCCTTTATCTTTGTTTTGTTTATGTGCTTATGTTAATTGATTATGCTTCTTTATATGTGTAATTTGCATGAATAATCCCTTAATCTATGTGTTGCAAACTGATCCATTTGCTTTAAACACATAACTTTTACATTGCAATAATTTCAAGTATTTCAAGTCTTCTTCATTTTTAGATCAACATCTCATCATCATATGAAGATGAATTTAGTGACAGTGAGACATAAAGAATTTTATTCATGGTAGTAGAAGACTGTGATAAAGAAGAATATGAAGAGACCAAAGAAGAATATGAAGAGGAAGAAGTTGACTACAAAGAAGAATTGTTGTGTTCCATATAATTTATCATAAGAGAAAAGAAGAAAAACAAGAAACTACAAGTAGAACCAGACAAGAAAGAAGACACTGAGGAACTAGAACAAGTGATCACAAATTTGAAGGTTCAAATTGAAGAAGATAAAATAATTGAAGAAGCACTCAAAGAAAAACTAGAAGGAAGAGACAAGATCATTGGAAATTTGGAAGAACAAATTTTCACATTAAGAAAGGATATTCAAAAGAAAATATGCAGAACAACTCAAAAGTTTTGAATGACATTATCAGCAATCAAAAACCTCATCATAACAAGTCTGGACTTGGATACAATCAGACAGAAAATGGATCAAGCTACAAAACAACAGAACAAGAAACATATCCAAAAAGATATGCAGAAACAATCAAAGGGGATAGGAAGGTATACAAAGAAAATTACAGGGACACTCCACCGAGAAGATTCAAATTTCAAAATCAACGACTGACAGAAACATATAGGCCTTAGGAAGAAGAAGGATTCATAAGAGTACTTCCTTTCAGAAGATCTTCAACTCCCAAGTATCAAACTATATTGTTTGGTTTATGTTATGCATGTAATAACTTTGGACATAAATTTGTGAATTGCATAGCTAACAATAGGAACATAAACAAATTTGAAATTCATACACAAAAGGGTTATCTATGAAGGCCTAGTGAAACACAGAGAAGAAGTTACAACATGTTTGAATCTTTGAACACTGAAGTGGAATGATACAAATATAACAACCTTGGGAACATGTTCAAATATTGAAGAATGACAATCCCTCCTAGAGAAATGCAATAGAAAAACAACAATAAAAAACAGGAACCTCAGAAAAGGACATGGATAAGAAAGTAGAATCAATATAGCAATGAAAAATGCACACTCACTCTACAAGCTAAGAAGAAGAAACATGGTTGGTATGTTGACAATGGTTTTTCAAAACACGTGACAGGTAATAGAGATAGGTTTCTTACATTAACAAAGGAAAGAGATGGATCAGTCTCCTTCGGAAATGATGATTCAACTAAAATCATTGGAAAAGGCACAGTCATAATTGGAAACAAGAATACCAAGGCAGAAAATGTTCTACTAGTAGAAGATATGACACATAATCTTCTAAGTGTGATTCAAATGTGTGACCAAGTTCATAAAGTTACTTTCAATTCACAAAGGTGTAAGATAAGAAAATAAGGTTCACAAAAATTGATTGCAACAACTGTGGTAACTTCAAACAACATATATGTATTAAGTGAAATTGGAAATGAAAAGTGTTGCCTAAGAAAGGAAGATGAAAGTTGGCTATGGAACAGAAGAATGGGTCACATACATTTTGATAACCTTGTCAAAGTTAGAAAAGGGGAATAAGTTAGAGAAATGACCCAAACCATGAAACCAACCAACACTTTATGCAAGCATTGTCAACAAGGAAAGAAAACAAAGATGAGGTTTAAATCAAAAGAATATTCAATGAAAAGAAAACTAGAAATTGTGCATAATGATCTAGTTGGACCAACTAAAACAAAGGGTTTAAAAGGTGAAAAATACTTTATGTTATTAGTTGATGATTATACAAGAATGACTGCAGTTTTCTTTCTCAGGAATAAGTCAGAAGCTTTTGAAAACTTCAAGGTCTACAAGGTAATGGTTGAAAATGAAATGGATTCAAAAATCAAATGCTTGATATCTGATAATGGAGGAGAGTTCACTTCAAATGAATTTATGGACCACTGTAGCAGGAATGGAATAAAAATACAATTCTTTGTTGTTAGGACACCACAAAAGAATGGAGTTGTTGAAATAAAGAACAGGACAGTACATGAAATGGCTCGAACAATGCTAATGGATTCCAAATTGACATATTTCTTTTGGACATAAGAAATACATACAACAGTTCACATTCAAAAGAGATTAATGCTCAGAAACAACACTGACAAAACTCCCTACGAGTTGTGGAAAGGAAGACCAAAAAATGTGAAGCACTTCAGAGTTTTTGGAAACAAATGCTACATCAAAAGAGAAGATGGAAGAATTGGAAAGTTTGACTCTTGTGTGGACAAAGGAGTACTTGTTGGTTACTCAAGTACAAGGAAAGCATACAAGTGTTACAACCTAAGATTGAACAAAGTTGTGGAAAGCATCAATGTAACAATTGATGAAATAGGTAGACAAGAATTAAAGGAAGAAGAAAATGAATCAATGGAACAACTTTACAAAGAAGAAGCAGAAGATGAAAAATAAGTAGAAGGGGAATATGAAGAGGATCAATAGAATAAAAATAACAAGTTCAGCAAGTGCCTCCAAAGACACCTAGCAGATGAGTACAGAAGAATCATCCTTCAGATCAGATTATCGGAAATAAGGATGCAGGAATTGAGAGTAGAAGAAGGATCCATTCACCAGAGCAAACACACCTAGCACTTTCATCTATGATTGAACCAACCTATTTTGAAGAGGCCAGCAAGGATGAATTTTGGAAGGACATGGATGAAGAATTGGATCAAATAGAGAAAAATGACACTTGGGAATTGGTTCCAATACCAAAGGATAAGAATGTGATTGACACAAAGCGGGTATACATAAATAAATTGAATGAATATGGACAGGTTACAAGGGAAAAATCTATATTGGTATGTAAAGGATATGCACAGGTTGAAGGAATTGACTCTGAAGAGACATTTTCCCCAGTTGCTAGAATGGAAGCAATCCGATTTCTTTTAACTTATGCATGCTCAAAAAATATTAAAGTGTATCATATGGACATAAAATCATCTTTTTTGAATGGGGAACTTGAAGAAGAAGTCTACATTGAACAACCAAAATGATTTCAGTTGTCATAGAACACATATTATGTGTATAAATTAAAGAAGGCCTTGTATGGTCTAAAACAGGCTCCTAGAGCATGATACTCTAGACTGGATAAATATATACAATATGAAAGGTTCAGAAAAGGAAGTGCAGACACCAACCTCTACATCATGGTAACTCAAGATAGTATTTTATTAATTGAAGTTTATGTTGATTATATTATTTTTGGAAGTATTGATGACAGGTTAAGCTAGAAATTTGAAAAGGACATGCATAATGAATTTGAAATGTCATTCCTTGGAGAACTATCCTTCTTTTTGGGTCTTCCGATACATCAAAGAAACCAAGGAATTTTTGTTTCTCAAACCAAGTATATCAAAGAAATGCTAAAGAGGTTTGGAATGGAAGATTTCAAACTAGTTATCACTCCCATGCAAACCAGTTGCAAGTAACACCAAAGGAATCACATGATTTCAAGCAACACCAAAGGAATCACATGTACTGGAAATGAAGAGGATTTCCAAATATATCAAATGAACAGAAGAGTTTGGATTATGGTATCCAAAAGGAAAGGATCTATCACTTATTGCCTACACATATGAAGATTGGGCAAGTTGCATTGATGATCAATGAAGCACCAGTGGAGAAGCATTCTACTTGGGTGAGTGTTTAGTATCATGGATAAGCAAGAAAAAATCATCAGTATATTTATCTATAGTCGAGGAAGAGTATATTGTAGAAACAACTTGTTGTACATAGGTTATATGAATGAAACAAACTCTAATAGATATACAGGTTGAGTATGATGAGCCCATTCCAATCTATTTTGATAATACAAGTGCCATCGGTATCTCAAAGAACCTGATGATGCACTCCAAGATGAAGCACATTCCAATGAAGTATCACTTTCTACAGGAACAAGTTGCAGAAAATAACATCAGATTTGAATATGTGGGTACAAAAGAACAAGTGGCAGACATCTTTACAAAACCACTTCCATTAGAATCCTTTGAGTATATTTACCAAAGACTCGGAGTTATTTCTAATCCAAAATGAATGCTTTTGAATTCTTATCTTATATGTCTTAGATGTACACAAGGAAGCACCATAAAGAGGACAATTCAAGTTGGGAGATCAGATGAGTCAGTTAGGGGGATCCAACCTGAATGGAAATATACCTTTTCCATTGATGACAAAGGGGGACATATTTATAAAATGCAAAGGACAAAGGCATGGTTCCAGAGGGAGCATTGTTCATAGAGATGTAGACATGGTTCCATGGGGAGTATGAGTGATATGATTTTAGTATTGCATCAGAGTGTTTTCATCAATGCCAAAGGGGGAGATTGTTGATTAGGTGTGTTGGTTGTCATTGATGTCAACCCTTGAATAAAGTCTGATAGTGAATTTCGATAGCACAAAGGTTTGGGTAATGGACCCAAGTTTGTTGGCAAATATTGAACAAGCAACAAATACGTGTTGATGGTTGTTGTCATTAATGGCAACAGTGGAGATGGTTGGATAAGAAGGATAAAACCCCTTGGGGATTTGGACGTAAAAGCTCAGGAGGAACAGCATTGAAGAAAACGCGTGCAGCAAGAGTTTACAAAGAAGAAGGAAGACAGAGATCCAATGATCGTTGGATCCCATCCAAATTTCCCGAAAGGCCGACAACCGTCAGATCTGCAGAAGTTGCGAGGGAGATAAGACATCAGAGATTCGAGGATTGGGATTTCAATATGCAAAGTTCACTCGACAACGAAAACCCCAAAATCGCGAAATGCGATTTCGCGATTTGATCGCAGCCGTTAAATCAAGCAGGGATATGGACCGTTCATTCGTATGGATGCGTGGCAGCCAGGAAGCTTCATCAGAGATTCAGGGATCGGAACTTTGAAATGTCCATATCACTTGACATCGAAAACCCCGAAATCGCGATATGCGATTTCGCGATTAGATCTCAGCCGTTAAAGAAAGCATGAGATATGGACCGTTGATTCTCCTCATCGGAGTTTCAGGGATCGGGATTTCATAATGCAAAGAACACAATGCAACGAAAATCCCGATTTCGCGATATGTGAACTCCCGACTGAATCTGAACCGTCAGATCAACATGTGATCTAGACNGTCAGCTAGGGACACGTGGCACAACCAGGTAATGACAGGTGTTAGGCAGATCTAACACTTCAGGCACATACAATTCATGAATCAGAGTGACATGTGGCAGGATCTAACACGTGCCAAATCACGTGTGACGTCAGCAGAGGCATCGACAATCGAGACTTTGATATGTCAAGAACACACTGCAACAGAAACTCCGAAATTGCGATATGCGATTTTTCGATGTAATCACAACCGTTGGATTAAGAATGAGATCTGGACCGTTGATCTCTGTCTTCGGGAAATCGGGGATCGGGAATCCCGGAGGCATGTGCATAGTGACATTGAAAATGTCGAAACCCCGATGAGAGGTTTGACCGAGGTCATGCTTTGACGGTCTTATGGGGCCAAGGCCTATGGCCAGCAGGGCTAGCGCATGGAAAGGGGTGCATCAGTAATCGGGGATTGGAGAGGTGAGAAACTCTCAACATCAGGAAGTGCGAAACCCCGAAACCTCGACGAGAGGTATGGTGACAGTCACATGATAGATGGTCACATGGACCATTGTGTAGCCAGAAGGGGCTAAATCTCGGGAAAGGAGCATATCGGGAATCGGAGAATCGGGGGTTCCGAGTACATGTGCACATCGACAATGAGAATGTCAAATTCGCGATGAGTGAAATCCCGATGGGATCTGAACCATTGGATCAAGAATTGATCGGAGGGTTGTTGTTGTTCCTCACACATTAACGCTTCAATTATGAATCCGTTAAGTGAAACAGACTTATGATGACGAATTGGTTAGCGTTTCAGTTGCCAAGACAGATGTCCTCGGATTTCCCATTGGAAGGGGAAGTGGAATCGTTAAGGAATGGTGTATAAAAGAAAATGAGTGAGACTGAATTGGGTTGGTTGTTCTGAATGGAAAAAGAACGAAACAGTTAGAAAGGAGAAAGGAGAAGATGCTGAGCATGAAATTTAATGACAGGCAGAGGAGAAGAAGAACAGAATGGAAAAAGAACGTGATGCAGAAGCAGACTTGTGAAGGAAGAGAAGAATTATAGAACAGACAAAGAACGGTAAGAAGTGATTTATACGCATAAGTTGTCTGTGTATTCATTATTTTATATTTAAGGGAGGTTGGGAGGTGCTCGGGAGGACTTTTGTCCTCAGAAGTTCAAGTGGGTGCTTGAACACAGGAAGTTGTAGATTCCATCTGGTTGCAGCCAGAGAAACTAGGGTGGCAGGGTGGTGCTAGGGAGAACAGATGTTCTCTGTTATGCAGGTTGAAGCCTGTGTAACTGGAAGTTAGTGCTTCCATCCAGTTGGTGCTGGAATAATCAGGAAGTTGGTGCTTCCATCCAGTTGGTGCTGGAATAATCAGGAAGTTGGTGCTTCCATCTAGTTGGTGCTGGAATAAACAGGGAGTTGGTGCTTCCTTCTAGTGGGTGCTAGAGAAATCAGAGAGTTGGAGCTCTCAGACAAGTTGCAGCTTGTAAAACAGAGGTAGCAGCCTCACATTGATTTGGTGCTCAATTGTAAATGATGTACAGAAAAGAAAAAGACTGCCTATCATTTCGAAGAAGAAGAGGTTTTCTCCCTTTATGGGTTTCCTCGTGAAAATATGTCTCTGTGTGTATTTTATGTGTGACTGATGATCTTTACTCTTACTTTCCATATGTTATATGATTGGTTGATGACACATGAAGAAATCTTAATAATTGTTTAAAAGGCATAAAATTGTTTAAGCTTATAAACAACTGATTCACCCCCCCCCTCTCAGTTGTTCTAGTATTTCCAACAATTGGTATCAGAGCGGGTTCCTTTTATTTAAAGGTAGATCTATAATCTTAAATACGACAAGTCGTTAAGGGGCTTTAGCCTCTAATCCCCCTCTGTTTGATGGAACAAATTTTGCCTTTTGGAAGATCAGAATGAGAACATATTTAATGGCCTTGGGTGCTGATGTTTGGGATGTAGTAGAGACTGGATATACAAAGCCTGTTGTGCTAGCCAACAAGGATGATAAGTTAGAGTTTAATTTTAATGCTAAAGGGATGAATGCTATCTTGAATGGACTTGCTGAAGCTGAGTTTGTAAAGGTGATGCACCTTAATACTGCCAAAGAAATGTGGGATACACTTATTAACAGTTATGAAGGAAATGAGAAAGTAAAAGGTGCCAAACTTCAAACATACAGATTGAAATTTGAACAACTGAAGATGAATGAAGAGGAAACAATTAGCAAGTATCTTTTAAGAGTTGAAGAACTTGTAAATTCCATGAAGGGCCTAGGTGAAACGGTTGATGACTCACTCTTAATTCATAAGATTTTAAGGTCTCTACCTGATAAATTTAATCCAAAAGTCTCTGCAATAGAAGAATTAAATGATCTTAAAACTTTGTCTATTGATCAACTTCTTGGAACTCTAACTGCATATGAAATGAGGATAAACAAAGATAAATCCAGTACTAGAGAAGCTTCCTTTAAAGCAGACAATAATGCTGATTCGGAATTTGATGAAATTGAGGCAAAATTTGTGAGAAGATTAAAGAAAGGTTCAGGAAAATATCAAGGGAAGTTGCCCTTCAAATGTTTTAACTGTGGGAAGATAGGTCATTTTGCATCTAAGTGTCCTCATCAGAAAAAGGCTCAGAACTTTGATGATGAAAAGAAGTACAAATACAAGAAATATGATAAGAAGAAAAGCTTGGTTGTAAACAATGACAATTCCTCAGAAGAATCAGATAGTGACTCATCCTGTGATGATAAGACAAATGACTTCGTACTTATGGAAAAAGAGGATCATGATAATAAAAGCACATGCAGCATTGATAATGAAGAAGAGGCTGTAGTGGATTTGGAAGGAGAACTAATCAGTGCATTGGAAGAAATTGATAGACTCAGATTTAAAAACAGAAAGCTAAAACAAGTACTAACACAGTTTGAAAAAGACAGTAAAGAACCTGATGAAGATATTGCTTTGCTGAAAGTGGAATTGGAAGAGGCAAAGAAGATAGAAGACATATTGAAACAACAACTGTTAGAGAAGAAACTCAGGTGTGAAGCCCTAGAAGAAGAAATAGTAAAGACCAGAAAAGAAATGGAGAAATTCAAAGGACTATATCATCAAAATCTACCAAGTATAAAAGCATCAGAAGAATTAACCTCCATTCTAAATCAGCAAAGAAATTCAAAGTTGAAAGCTAGATTGGGATATGAAGAAGGATCAAGTAGTGATCATCCAAGTAACACTGATTCTATCAAGTTTGTCAAATCCTCAAACATTGACAACAGTCACTCTGCAGAGACAAAGAAAGAAGATCAGCCATCAAAATTGAATGAAAGGAAAAACCCCAGAACAGAATTTGTAGACCAGAAAGTTTATCGACCTCCTCAAAGAAGACAGACGTTTTTAAGGTACAAAAATTTCTTCTATGGTTATTGTTTTTTCTGCTCTAATTTTGGACACAAAGCTATAAATTGTTCTCTAAGATTTAGATATGAACAATCA
>JASDQU010099865.1:686444-706121 GCA_032191745.1 Picea mariana
GCATATTCCAATCAAGTATCATTTTATGAGAGAACAAGTTACAAACAGAGTTGTTCAACTGAACTATATACCTTCCTCAGAACAGATTGCTGATATCTTTACTAAACCACTAGCAGCAACCCCTTTTGGATATCTTCGTCAAAAATTGGGGGTGATAATTTCTAGTGTTTAAAAGGTTCATCAGGTCAGGGGGAGTGCTTATTGAATATCTGGTGGATTTCCTAAACGCTTATATATGACAGGGGGAGTATGTTCTGCAACAAGATCAGAGAAAGAATGTTTCTTCTTTGACATTGATGTCAAAGGGGGAGAAAGGAGACGAGTTCGAAATATTTCGGTAACAGAGGAGAGTCTGAGTGGTCGAAGGCAGAGGAGAGTCAAGTCTGAATGCAAGTGTTTCCATCAATGCCAAAGGGGGAGATTGTTGGCAAATATTGAACAAGCAACGAATACGTGTTGATGGTTGTTGTCATTAATGGCAACAGTGGATATGGCTGGATAAGAAGGATAAAACCCCTTGGGGATTTGGACGTAAAAGCTCAAGAGGAACAACATTGAAGAAAACACATGCAGCAAGAGTTTACAGAGAAGAAGGAAGACAGAGATCCAGTGACCGTTGGATCCCATCCAAATTTCCCGAAAGGCTGACAACCGTCAGATCTGCAGAAGTTTCGAGGGAGATAAGCCATCAGAGATTCGGAGATCGAGATTTCAATATGCAAAGTTCACTCGACAACGAAAACCCCGAAATCGCGAAATGCAATTTCGCGATTTGATCGCAGCCATTAAATCAAGCAGGGATCTGGACCGTTCATTCGTATGGATGCGTGGCAGCCAGGAGGCTTCATCGGAGATTCGGGGATCGGAACTTTGAAATGTCCAATTCACTTGACATCGAAAACCCCGAAATCGTGATATGCGATTTCGCGATTAGATCTCAGCCGTTAAATAAAGCATGAGATATGGACCGTTGATTCTCCTCATCGGAGTTTCAGGGATCGGGATTTCATAATGTAAAGAACACAATGCAACGAAAATCCCGATTTCGCGATATGCGAACTCCCGAATGAATCTGAACCGTCAGATCAACATGTGATCTAGACCGTCGATATAATTCACGACAACAGTCCACGTCAGCTAGGGACACGTGGCACAACCAGGTAATGATAGGTGTCAGGCAGATCTAACACTTCAGGCACATACAATTCATGAATCAGAGTGACACGTGGCAAGATCTAACACGTGCCAAATCACGTGTGACGTCAGTAGAGGCATCGGCAATCGGGACTTTGATATGTCAAGAACACACTGCAACAGAAACTCCGAAATCGCGATATGTGATTTTTCAATGTAATCACAGCTGTTGGATTAAGAATGAGATCTGGACCGTTGATCTCCGTCTTCAGGAAATTGGGGATCGGGAATCCCGGAGGCATGTGCATAGTGACATCGAAAACGCCGAAACCCCAATGAGAGGTTTGACCGAGGTCATGTGTTGACGGTCTTATGGGGCCAAGGCCTATGGCCAGCAGGGCTAGCACGTGGAAAGGGGCGCATCGGTAATCGGGGATTGGAGAGGTGAGAAACTCTCGACATCAGGAAGTGCGAAACCCTGAAACCCCAACGAGAGGTATGGTGACAGTCACATGATAGACGGTCACAAGGACCATTGTGTAGCCGGAAGGGGCTAAAGCTTGGGAAAGGAGCATATCGGGAATCGGAGAATCGGGGGTTCCGAGTACATGTGCAAATCGACAATGAGAATGCCGAATTCGCGATGACTGAAATCCCGATGGGATCTGAACCGTTGGATCAAGCATTGATCGGAGGGTTGCTGTTGTTCCTCACACATTAACGCTTCAATTATGAATCCGTTAAGTGAAACAGACTTATGATGACGAATTGGTTAGCGTTTCAGTTGCCAAGACAGATGTCCTCGGATTTCCCATTGGAAGGGGAAGTGGAATCGTTAAGGAATGGTGTATAAAAGAAAATGAGCGAGACTGAATTGGGTTGGCTGTTCTGAATGGAAAAAGAACGAAACAGTTAGAAAGGAGAAAGGAGAAGATGCTGAGCATGAAATTTAATGACAGGCAAAGGAGAAGAAGAACAGAATGGCAAAAGAACGTGATGCAGAAGTAGACTTGTGAAGGAAGAGAAGAATTACAAAACAGACAAAGAACGGTAAGAAGTGATTTATACACATAAGTTGTCTGTGTATTCATTATTTTATATTTAAGGGAGGTTGGGAGGTCCTCGGAAGGACTGTTGTCCTCAGAAGTTCAAGTGGGTGCTTGAACACAGGAAGTTGTAGCTTCCATCTGGTTGCAGCCAGAGAAACTAGGGTGGCAGGGTGGTGCTAGGGAGAACAAATGTTCTCTATTATGCAGGTTGAAGCATGTGTAACTAGAAGTTGGTGCTTCCATCCAGTTGGTGCTGGAATAATCAGGAAGTTGGTGCTTCCATCCAGTTGGTGCTGGAATAAACAGGGAGTTGGTGCTTCCTTCTAGTGGGTGCTAGAGAAATCAGAGAGTTGGAGCTCTCAGACAAGTTGCAGCTTGTAAAATAGAGGTAGCAGCCTCACATTGAGTTGGTGCTCAATTGTAAATGATGTACAGAACAGAAAAAGACTGCCTATCATTTCGAAGAAGAAGAGGTTTTCTCCCTTTATGGGTTTCCTTGTGAAAATCTGTCTCTTTGTGTATTTTATGTGTGACTGATGATCTTTACTCTTACTGTCCATATGTTATATGATTGGTTGATGACACATGAAGAAATATTAATAATTGTTTAAAAGGCATAAAATTGTTTAAGCTTATAAACAACTGATTCACCCCCCCCTCTCAGTTGTTCTAGTATTTCCAACAAAGTTTGTTTCATGTATAATGGTATGAGTTTTGATATATTTGTAGGTAAGAATATTCTAGGTGGATTTTACATGTCATGTCATCTCTGGTGGTATGTGGAACACCACATAACTCCTCACAGTTTGAGAGTTATGGCCTTATGAATTTGGAGGACCCTCATATGNCAACTGATTCACCCCCCCCTCTCAGTTGTTCTAGTATTTCCAGCAAAGTTTGTTTCATGTATAATGGTATGAGTTTTGATATATTTGTAGGTAAGAATATTCTAGGTGGATTTTACATGTCATGTCATCTCTGGTGGTATGTGGAACACCACATAACTCCTCACAGTTTGAGAGTTATGGCCTTATGAATTTGGAGGACCCTCATATGTTGACTTGAAGCCCCAAAAGGTCAAAGAAGTCAAAGTGTTTGCAAATAAGAAATTATTCAAATAATAAATTGAAGTGACAAAGTAAAAAAGGATTATTTAAATAATAAAGTGAAGTGACAAAGTCAAAGAGGATTATTTAAATAATAAAGTGAAGTGACAAAGTCAAAGAAGAATATTTAAATAATAAAGTGAAGTGAAAAATTCAAGGAGGATTATTTAAATAATAAAGTAAATGGATAACTTTCTAATAATGGAAAGTCGTTAGAAGTGGGTTATCCCTAAAATGAAGAAATTGGGTTAAGATGGTTAAAAGGTAACCCCTTGAGGAAGCTACATGAAATTATAAATAAGAGGCAAGGCTCTCTCATTTTAATCACACTTGAGAATATTGAATATCTATAGGTGACTGAGGTAACCAAAGCATATCTAAGCCGAATTTCAGAGGGAAGGTGAAGAAAAGAAGGCTGAAATTCAAGGGAGGATAAATTCTTTTGATGATGCTTTCTAAGGTATGTTATTTATAGGTCATCTCACCATTTTTTGCAATAACATTTGTTATAGAATGATTCAGAATGTGAAATTGGGAGGACATTGAGGAAACATATCCAATTAAAGTTTTTACTAATGTTAGCTTGTGGGTCATTGTAGTTTTGGATTTACACTCCATGGAAAATAGGGTTTGTGGCTAGTCCTGAAACTAGTCTAAAACATGGGTTTAAAGTAAAAACATCATAACTTCTTCATAACATATCCAAATTCAATAAGAAAAAATGTGTTGGTTAGGGTAGATTCCGTAGTAATATGTGTAAAATTTCTAGATCCATACAACAAATATTTCGTGTGGGGCACGCTCTACAACTTCTCTCTCCAAAATAAGCCAGAATTCAACAAGGTATGCCATTTTTTCTATAACTCCTTTTCTGAGAGGTTCCAAGTAGTGACACCTGGAGGAATTGCACAAAACACACTAAATAATATTGTGTATTATTTTCATATCTTTATTCATTACAAGTACATATTTATGATTATTTCAAGTTAGGGTCATTGACTAATCCAAAACTAGTCATGTGAGACTAAAGTAAAGTTTGATGAAAATGTTAGTTGCTTGTGTTAAAGTTAAGGAAGGTTTGCAGGTTGAGGTACAGGTTGGTGCATGGTTGATTCACTAGTTTATCATACAAGTTGATTATAGGTTTTTTGGTACAAGTTGGTGCATGGTTGATGCACTTGTTTATGTTTCAGGTTGATTACAAATTGAGGTACAGGTTGATGCATGGTTGATACATGGTACAGGTTGTTTGGTGAAAGTTTATTGGTATAGTTTTACAATAGCATATCTCACATTGACAGTTTGATAGTGGTTCCATCATTCTACTTCTATTTCAGGGTGGTTGGACAGGGGAAGGACAGGTGGTTGTAGCTAGAGAACATAGGGGGTTGTACCCTCCTTCTGGTTGTAGCCAGAGAATTGGGGAGTTGGAGCTTCCTTTAGGTTGTAGCCTGAGAAACTAGGGGGTTTGAGCCTCCTTCCATTTGTAGCTAGAAAAAAAAGGAAGTTGGTGCTTCTAATGAATGTAATTCTTCAAGAAATATAAGAAAAAACATTATGTGGTTTTCTTCCACTTTGGGTTTCCACGTAAAAAACCTGGTTTACTGTGTATGTGTATGATTGTTCATTTGTTCATTTTTTATTTACTCTGTAAATATTGGATGATAATGCTGCATTGATATAACACTTGCATTATATGGTTAAAACGGATTACATTGCTCTATTACTGATTCAGCCTCCCTCTTAGTAATCCAACACGTGTACCACAAGTTCACTTCATGTACCTGAAAGCATTCGCTAGCATACTCCCACCCTTCTAGTTGGGATTTGACCACTTGGAGTTTGAAGATATAAATTTTAGCATGGTGTGTTTCGTTTAATTCATGCCTAGGTCACACATGTGAGCCTCTAGCTCACGGTCAAAGGCCAGGTCAAATTTAGAAGAAAATGTGAGACAACAATATTTGAACATGATTTATGGGAAGATGAGGGTGAGTCATCGAAATCCAGGACATGGGTTTTGCGGAAAAGGATTTCATTTATATGAATCATGATCATATTTTCCAAATAATGTATTACCAGGGATATATGGTCATTTCTCTTTTATGACCCATCTCTTGCATGTACTTAATTTTTATGGCAATTTTGTTGCTCTGTTTTAAAATCAATCTGTGATAGTATAATCAGTTTTCAAAGTGTTGTACCACTAGAACCAACACTAGCATACAGAGAAAATATCACAAATATCTAATCATGTGATATTTTTGGATAGTTGGTTTTCATTGATGTCAACTCTGGTCAACCCTACAAGAAGCCTTGGAGAGATGGCTAAATGGTTAAGTCATTGAGAAGCCCCATACGTGTGGTCATGAAGCATGAAGTGTTTGAAGAAAACAAGTGTGAAGGACATTGTAAATGCATGCACAACCATCATATATGGATATTAATCATAATGTGGTTTCTAATGGTAGGTGGTATGATACATGGTTTCTCACAGTTGAGGAGACATTCCCTCTTGAATATGGAAGCCGTGAAGTATGGTTAAGAAACCCTAAACAATTGTAACAAGAAGTGACAAGTCAGCCCCAAATTAATTAAAAGAAGAAAAATTGTTGCAAATAAGAAGTTACAAGTCGACCCCATTGCAATGAATATTAAAATAAATACTAAGGATATTGCTGGTAAAGTTGGCCACAATGGAATAATCATTAAAAAACTATTTGGAATTTTATTTTGGTCAAGTCATTCCTAAAATGATGGTGCTAGATATAGTATAAATAAGCCACCTAGGAGTTCATTTATTACATAAAATCAAGTTATTTTTATTTAAGGTAACCAACGACATCTGAGGTGAATTTCAGAGGGAATATGAAGCGAAGAAGGGAGAAATTCCAAGGGAGGATGAAGTCTTGTGATGATGTGTTTTAAGGTATGTTATTCAAAGGTCACGTTACCATTTTCTATATAATTGTTTTTCTAGAATTCTTCAGACAACGAAAATTGGAGGATGTTGAGAAGAAACATCAAGGTACATGTGGTAAACCTTTCATCTTCTGGGTTGTTTTATTGTTTGAGATGCACTCTATGTGTTGTTCTAGAGTCTGTACTTAAGGCTTAGAAGTACAGTGTCTAGGCATACGAAAGTGGGTAAAAGGTGGAGAGGAGAGAAACGTCAACCTTCGGCAAAGGAAACTAAGGAAGATTTCTACATTGGCGTTTTCTATCTTCCAACTATTCCTAGATAGTTATATCCTGTTCAATTGCAGCCCATGAACACTTGAGTTCAACCCGAGTAGTAGTTGTTTTAAGAATAGTGTCGAAAAGGTTTAAGGCAATGTGCGTTTGATTTGATAATCCGGGTTTGATATTAGGCTGGGTTGGTACAGGGACAATCATGGAGGAACAGTAAAATAAGAAAAACTTCAGAGAGAAATTAAGTGTTGTCTCAATTTGGTCGTATAAAAGAGAATTTACGGTTCAGAAATAAAACGGGGTGCCAATCAAAGGCTCTTTCTCGTAACTGAGTTATGTCTTAATAAAATGTATGAGGTGGGAGAAAAACATTTAGCTATCTATGGTGTAAGGCTCCTATCAAGGGAGAATCTCACGTATAAGCAGAAGAGGAAACTGTAAAGAAATAACCCGATGTACCATAGAATATGTGTAGAATTATGAAAGTGTAGACTGGTATTACACCCGCTGATAGCTGGTACAGAGCAAAAACAGTAAACAATTACAGGAAACCAAAATTCATTCACTATAGTAGTGGTCGTACTAAATTATAATGAAGCATTCATCAGTTAGGAATATGAAATGAAACGAAATATGAGATACAAGAAAACAAACTCATAACACAGTCGTGACAGAATTGAGAATCTTTAGATTTGCTTTGTATTAACTCTCAAATTTGTAAAAACTCTGTTACAATCGACACAAAAAGGTCCATCCTTTTTCTTTTCTTTCTGTGGTATATTTATACAGTTTTACAAATAAGATAGAATCTCAATAGTCACAATATTTCAGTTATGACAAGGAGGAGAGCAATCGCTCCATTTCTTCTTCTTTGTCTTCACTTGGTGCCAGACGTTTTTCCTCGCGTGTGCTTAGTACAGGCGACACATCTTTAAACCATCTGAGATATCAGCCGCGATGGTTCCGCTTGACAGCTGGCTTCAAAGAAGTAACATTCTTGGGCTAACTGTGACAACCTGTCTTCCATCTGTCTGTCTATGATGTCGATGGTGCATAATTTCACGTTGGGTCTAATCATGTATTTGTCTATTTGGACTATGTCCACCATAGTCACCTGGGAAATATCGGCCGAATCTCTTTCCTCTTTTTCCTTTAGATCAAGCGAGATTTTTTCCACATTCATTTGCATCAACGTCTCGACATTACCTCTGCTGTCAATGACTAGTATATCGTTGTCTATAGAACTAAAGGCCTCTTCTAAGGAATTGGTTATCTTTTTGGTTTGTTGCTTTCCTTCGGCGATGTTATGCTCCCATTCTTTTAATAGAATGTTTCCTCTGGTTTTCTCTGAAATGGTGAACCTGGGAGTACTTTCCAAAACCCTGTTGTTTGTTGTTATCACAGCCTCTTGGAAGGTGACCCGAGCTACTCTAGCTTCCCTTTCTCTAGCAGATAAGTTCTTTGAAACCTGGTTGACTAGAAAACAATTGTCCCATATCACTTCTACCTTAGCAAGCAAATTTTTTTGTTCCGCAGAGACTCTGCTATGAATCTTGATCGCCTGGGATTTGAGCATCCTGATGTTTATCATTCTTTTCTCGGTGATCTCCACCCTAGCCTGTAGCTGTTCGATCAAATCCCTTTGCTGGCTCACTTGCATCTGACCGTCCCAAACCACCAGCTGTTCTTTCTCGAGCTTAGTTTTGAGTAGCTCTATCTCATTTTTATCGACCAACCTGGCCTTCTCTATTCCTACGCTCACCTGGTCTTTAGCAGTCTCTGTTGCTATGGCCAGTCTAGCTTCAAGGGTCCTAATGAGACGATTTTTTCTTTTAAGTTGGTTTTTTAAGATCCCTAATGAAAATTGATTCACCGAGGCATATGCTCGTAGTGTCTCTGCTATTTCAGTAACGAATTTCTCATTCTTTTTGTCCTTTCCATCAGTTATAACTTTATATTTCTTGGCAGTTGACTCTCCTTCCTGATAGAATTCCCTTTTTACTATTTACTTTCTCTTCTTATCGAAGAAAAACTTATTCGGAGGGAGTTATTCTACCCTTATAAGCCTCAACTCTTCATTGAATATCCATCCTGCATCGATATTTCCTTGCGTCGACTACAAGGGGGTAATTGATGTGATAGGTTCTCTGATCTGCTTCGCTAATTTTCCTAGAGTAGAGACCGGACTTTGCTTCTTCGGTGGGTTGGGATTCTTTATCTATGCTTTCGAACTCTTAGTTTGCTCCCCCTCGTCCTGGTGTTTTCCTTAATCAGTAGTCGCATCCTTAGAGCCTTCATCATCTTTTTGTTTTTCCTCTGACATACTCAGACCCTCACCTCGCAACACTGCAGGAAGACAACTACGTCAATATTCCTGGAACTTCAGAACATCAGCTCTTTCCTCGGGTGCCAAGGTTTGTATCCAAGCTAGAATCTCATCATAGGACCTTGCGCCTCGGAAGATGTCATCCAAGGGTGAATTCTCATGCTCAAATCTCTTGAGCCCGCAACTAGCCAAATGATTGCTCACGACCCCCTGCAGATCGTGTTTCTTGTATTCAGTGGAGACCAAATTTAGGTCTTTCAGGGTTGCTGCCTCAGCTTTGGCATGCCCAAAATCTAGTAAAGAATAAGAATTCAAATGAACAAGAAAAGGTGGCCATACCTTCTTCGAGTATCCCTTAAGCTCTTTGTTTATACCACCAATTACTGCTAGCCTAGCGACCTCTCGACAAGCCAACTTATCGGGAATGAACAATGGCAAAGCATGTGGGGGGACTGAAGCCCCGAAAACTCCGAGGTATGAAAATTCTACTTCTACATACCAATATGCTATGCTGCTCAGATTCATTACTATGTTGTCTGAGATCCAGGGTGGCGGGTGACCAAAAATGGTGACATGTAGGGGCACCATCACCCAGTTAAAGATTTCATACACAAAAATTTTCGCTTTGTTTTCCCATAATTTTGCATGATAAACATGTATGGGTTTGTCTTCTGCCGGAGTCCAACTCTAGCTCATTAAGGGAAATGGTGTCAACAAACAAACTACATCTATAATGTATGTAGACATGAAGAATGAAGAGGCCTTCCCATTCTCTTTCTGTTCTCGATACTCTGTGACCTGACTGGTCAAGCTATCGGAAAGCATCTTTTCCCAGTTGAAGGAACTACCTTCGGTGACCTGAAACATTAGAGGCACCCATGGAAGGAAAAAATGTGAGGTTTCCTCTTTCTCGTATAACCTACATGTCATTATGGCTACATATTTGTACTGTGGTTCTAAAGAAGTGATTGAATATATGTCGTGGCTATCAGCTCTGAACTTTGCAGTGTTCAAAACCCAATCCCTTATTAAACTGGACATGGTTTTATCATACTATACGCATTCCTTCTACTTGAACTCGTCCAAGAATTCAACGCCATATGTGTAGTCGGACGTCATGGACAGCTTATACATGGCTTGCAGATGTTCCGACCTAAAAGTCTCGATGGTGACTTTCTTTTCGTTCATGATGGTTCTGGTTGATATGTCCACATGGTCTAATGCCCATTGGACCATGTCATAATATAGAAGCAATCGTGGCTTGGATGCTACTCTGTGCATTACAAATTGGATGACTATTTTGTACTTGGTGGTTATATCATCTTTTTCATTGTCGCTGGAGTCGTCGAAATAATCCACCAACTCTGCCTATAGAACATCCAAAACAAATGACCAATTTGGTACTGAGTTGATACTTCGAGGTGAAGTATCAATGACATTGCCTGGGCCTTGTCCCGAAACCTCAACATTTTCCTTTGATGCTTTTCACGGAGCCATGGCTGGAGATTGCATTTTAGCTCTTCTGCGATAGAAATGCGTATACATACAGAAGTCAGTTTCTCAGAGATAATGTGCTCTGTGTAATATGAAATGCATTTGTTATAATGAACCTCAGCTCTTATATATATTTGAAAACTCGATACCTTTCAGAACAAGTATGTCAAATCACATTTAGAAATAAATTTTGCCATAAAAATCCAATCTTATATTTATCGATTTACCCTATTTCCTCATTAATGTCATAAATTTTGGTGGTTTAAAAGTCAGTTGGTGTATGGAAAGAATAAGGCTACCTCGTGAATCGTGCAAGCATCGAAACGCAAGATATGTCTTGATTTAGCTTAATTAATCTGGTTTTACCAACGTTAACCGATATTTCGATACTCGTTATATCGGGGATTTTATTTTAACACTTTGAATCTCTAACACCTGAGACTGTGAAGATTGATTTTGGTTAATAAAAAAGTAATCATGATTTGGGGCTCGATTAAGTTTATAATTAATATATTCGCCATATCGTGACTCGAAGCTTCGAAGATAAGTTTTTGGGAGGTTTACATGCCGAGCTGCGAAAGCGCGAGATCGCGATAACATGACTTAATTAAAAGGGAAGATAATCTTGGATTAAGTGATTAATTAATTACGTTATATCCGCATCGTGATTTCGCGAAATGATGAGTGGAAAAATGCCAAGAGAATTTTTTACCACGGTTTATCTTTTACCTTTAACCTTGACATGGGTTACTCAAATAAGGACCTTGTGTCCTCAACTAACGGGGCTATGACAATAAATTTTTGGGTTTGGCAAACGTTGAGGTGAGAAACCCCGATGACGTTTCATCATGGGTTAGGAAAAAATTTACCCTCGTTATTGTCTTGAGTGAAAAATTAAAACAATTTCATTGTTTCGTGGCTTGGGACGTGTGAACTACATGACTTATAGTATCCGACCTACGAGATCCCGAAGTAGAATAAAAGAGGAAACATTTTTACAAAAGGTAGGAATCACCTCGAGAGTACAATAATCATCGCCATTTGCGTTGATAAGGCTTTGGAGATTTTGAAACCACAGACGGAAAAAACGAAAACCATCCTTCAATTTCGAGCATTAAAAATGAAACTTGTGACGGGCTAGAAAAACAAAGGAGGCTCCAACATAGGCTCCAACTAGGGATCCCGCTTTCTTATAAGGTGGGAAGAACAGTAGACCACGTGCCAATATTGGGTAAATGGAGTCAATAGCTTCAATCAAAAGAAAAGGTTTCTGAGAATAGGGTACCGAAGGGGGAAAGAGACTTCACTCTTTACCTTGAAAAGATTTTTCAAAATCAGATGCTCCTTTAAACTTAGTTGTAGTCCCTTTCACAACTTTCCCTCTCCCACTATTAAATTCAGGTTTGTTTTAAGACAATCAAAACAGTCCTAGGAGACCCATCAGATCTTGCAGCTATCAACTTGCATCAAAAGAAAAGATTGTATGTTTTCAATTGGGAAGTCTCGTCCAAACTTGGGATGTAGATCAAGTTTTCAAAAAGAATTGGCTACCAGAGTATAGTGATATTCATGTATAACAACCTTACATATATCTCAGATATTTCTTCACTGCCAGCGAGCTTGTTCAATACCCCGATGAAGTTATCTGGCCCCTTTTACTGAATTTCCTTTCACCACTTCGGCATATATTTATGCATTTAAATGTTGAGATGAGGGCAATCATTTCTAAATTTCCTTTCATCATCTCTTGGACTAGGTGGGGGCAATCATTTCTGAATTTCCTTTCACCACCTGTCTTATAATTTTCTTTTTAGAGCGCGAAGATGGGGGCAATCAGTTTGTATCAGGGCTGATATCTGTGTAATATTTTCATTATAGGTCTGTTAACTTACTTTGATTACTTGGTACCAACCTTCCCTTGGCCTTCACAACACCTTCGTTCTTAGGAAAAAAAGGGAAAATATCTTTCTTAGGGAATTCTATTTGAGCAAGCTTCGATCCTCTAATGCCATTGAAAAAACTAGGAAAGTTAGGATCACTCTAAACGTTCCTTCGCTTAGCAGGGGATCGAGTAGTTGTGAAGAGCTGCTTTCTTTCCACAATCTGCTTTGAAGCTCATGAGGTTGAAACAAAAAAATCTTATCCTTTTGTATAAGAAACGGAAAGATGGTGACTCTTTTTTTTAAAAGGTAAACCCGAAGATAGAAAGGATGCCAGGTAGTGACTTACTGACTGAAAAATACAAAGGTCAAAAATTCAAAAACTGACTCTTGTAGACACTTTCGGGGATACTTTACTTTGATTGACTGCTTTTAAATTTGGTGAATCATTTAATTTGTCTTTAAATTTTTATAGGATATTAAACCAAGAAACAACTGTGTTTTTTATCAGTTTAGCTGATGTTGTTGTTTGAGTGAGGTTACCTTGGTTTTATTTAATAGTCCTTAAGAACATGTCCTTTGAGAAATCTCATTTTACCTTTTTATTTCAATTTATTTGCGCAATAAAAAATTTCTTAGGTATCACCTGTTTAGGCCGATTTACTTCTGACACCGACTTTCAGTTTTCTTCTCCTATTGTTTTGTGTGCAGCTAGAATCCTGTAAGAGGCAAATACGAAGATTATCCAAAATGTGTTGAAATTTTATAAATGAAAAAATAAAATCAAGAGAAATGTTTAAATGAAAAATACATATATGTACACAATATAGATATATATATAATTATTATTATTGTTATTAATTATTATTTTTTTATTTTTTTTCGAATCTGGCGACTGTTACGTCATGTAATGCTTCAGATACCGCCCATTGACACGGGCATTGAGGACTTCACCGTCTATGTTTTCCAGTAGGAAAGAATTTTTTCCTTCCAAAGCCGAGACCCTGAATGGCCCATACTAGAGGTGGTCAAATTTACCATGTTTTGTTGCTTCTTCCTTTATTGCATCCCATCTTAACACTAAATCACCTAGGAGGAATTATTTGTCCTTTGCTTTGCGGTTGAACAATGCATTCATGTCATCTTGGTACTTATGCATCTTTTCATCAACTTTGACTCTATGCTGTTTGTTAGCGATTATTCTTGTCTTGGGCTCGAGAGCATTCGGGTCTGCAAGTTACACGAGAAGCGCCCGAGTGCAACATGGAGAAATCTCGTTTTACAGTTTCCAATCAAGCGAGCGGGCGAAGTTATGTCATCAATGTCCAGGATCCATGCATAGAGTAGATCAACGATCGGTGGGTAATCACAGTTAGCAGAGTTGCGCTAGGATTAGCACAATGGATAGCACTTATATATTACCAAAAATATCTCATTCGTCCATCCCTGAGGATTACGTGGTGCATGATCGGTCTCCATCACCTCCTCGCCCTTCATGACTTTGAAGAACGAGGACCAGCCTCCTCCTAGCTACGAGATGCGAAGTGTCAAAAGCATTCAGGACTCGGGCCCACAGTATCGCTGAAGTGTTTTCAGTCGTCCATCTAGAGGGAACACCTGGCAGCAAGTAGATCCATCTCAGCACCTCGCTCATCACAAGTCCAACGCACAAAAAATAACTCCATCATATCTTGATACGCGAAGTAGCGAGAGCATTCAAGACCTAGGGCCCACTGCAACGTCGGATGAGTTTAGAACCGTCAAATATCAGAGGGACACGTGGTGCCAGATTAGGCCTTCGCGACATATTTCTCATTGCGACTTCAATTAGCAAAGATTAGCCCTTTCATATTCGCGAATGCCGAAAGCATAGAGTCACAGCCCATGGTCACTTGAGGAAAGGAAGGAGCTACAGAAAGAAGGTTGAAGGTGCCGAGTTCAGTTGCAGAGGGGATCACTGCGACCTCCAGGCGCCATCGGACCCGATATTAATACTGTTTCTAGTATTGGAGTAAATGAAGGCAAGAGCGGGTGGTTGAAACCTCCTTTCGTTCATTAAATGAGGGGAATGGGGGGTCTGGCGAGCTGCCTGCTCGCAGAGGTCCTGCATATCGATTCTCTCAACAAAGCCGTTCCGAAGTCCTCAACTCGACAGAGAAGTCTGCGCATGCTAAATCAGCATTTACTAGCTCAGCTACTCCCCCTGCGGGAGCCATGTGCAGTTAAGGAGGCGTCTGATAGAGAAAGCCCGTCCGATTTTGGTTGAAGGGACACCAAGCTTCAGATGATCGCTCGCACCTCTATGAGGCAATTTTCTCTGAGTATATAAACTCAGTCTTTGTAATTTGTAAGGTATCGATGGTTGAGCAGAGCTCCTAGTTGTAAAGTTTTAATGAAGCACTGTTATTCTAGTTATGCATGAACTTCTGAGACTTCTTTCCTTATGAATGCCAGTTTCTTTCACATCTCTGTTTACACTGTGTTAGAATAGCTTGAAATTGGAGGGTCTAGTCGAGTTGTGACTATTATAGGATGATGTATGTTGGATCACTGTAGTAGTTATGTTGTTTCTAATTAGTTCTTTTGATTTTCCCAGTGTTGAATGACTTGGAATTGGCGGATCCAGTCAAGTCCCCTTTCAGTTCCTTGAGACCTTGAACCAAGAGGATCTTGCATTCAGAGTCTTTCTTCTACAAACTGCTATAAGCCTGTTTCCCAAAGCCGTCTGTTCACCCTTCTTATCAAGTCTTCTACCTATTCACCCTTTAATCAACTCACTGGCTGAAGTTAGATCAAGACCTACATTGCTCCCTGCATGCTAGACTCAGTCCCTGAGTTAGAATGATATTTCCCTGAGTCTCTATCCATCTGATCATCTATTAAAAACTATCGTGACATAAAATTGATGGGTGTCAGGCTCTGCTCCTGCAAGTAATCCAGGAGTGACTTCCATCGCCAACATTTCTGGCACCATTGCTGGGGATGAAGTTGAAGATTTTCCCTAGGCAGAATGACATTGGGCCTCTGATTCTGAAGGTGCATCAGACATTAGAGCCCTTAAAGATTGTTACTGTGCACCTGGCGACTCCACTGTGGTGACTCCATTGTTTCCACATCATTGTTTCAGCTGTGATTACTATTAGCACACTTGAAAGATGACCCTAAGGAGCTTTCTCGAGAAGGTTTCAGTAGCTGCTTTCTCAGTCTGAGAAGCTTCCTAGGGTAACAATGATGTTAAGATTTGGCCTTTGATGGTGAACAAGGACCATACACACTTGAAGCTACGAATCTTTCACCCGGAGAATCCATGATTCGAGGATCGATTGGCGACTCCACTGGTTCGATATGGAGAAAATTCTGGCTCAAAGGTTTGCTTTCTGTGACTTTTCTCAGATAGTTGGTTTTCCTAATGCACTTACTGATAGGGACCAATGGGAAGATTTCCTCCCTGAATTTCATGCATCAGATTGGGAAGAACCAGCTGAGAATTTACTGGACTTCCATGAGGCTATCCACTGACACAATATCATGCATGAGGATGTCCAGATTAAGCTCTTCAGGTTTTCCTTGAAGGGAGCTGCTCTTGAATGGTGTCAGTCTCTTCCCGCCTCAAGCATCCACTCTTTAGCAGGTTTTCATACATCTTTCAATTCATTTTGCAAAGACTACTATCCAGCTGTTCACTTGTTTGAAAATTGTTGCGAAGAGTTTTCTTCGCTTCATAAAGTCTCTGTTGGCCCTGAAGACCATGTCCATGATGAATCCCTTACTATGGAAGAAAGCATCTGCTGTGAAAATATAGAGGTGTTGGACGATATTAATTGTGTTAGCCCCAGAATGGAAACATCTGACATCATATCAGATGCATCTGTTCTTTTAGATCTTCATGAAAATCAACATGCCTCTTGTGGAGATTATGAGTTTGCAGAGCAGATGTGGTTCATGGTAGATGGCTCACCTGAGTATCAGGTTGAAGCAGATGTTCCTAGTAGCTCTTCTCATGATGACGAAGACCCTCTCTTTATAAAAGAGGGGTTAGTTGTGGAAGAGGATTCTTCTCTTTTCCCCCAGGGGTTTTCTCACGATATGTGTTTACCTGGGATTAAGGAGAAAAGGATTATGTATGAGCAACCAGAAGCAGCAGGTCCCACTATCCTTGAAATAGAAATTTTCGATGGGATCACTATTCTGGAGGAGGGGCATATCAATGAAGAACAACCCCTCTTTGATGTATATTATAGTGATGATGAGTAGCAAGCTTATCCTGTATTTGATCACTATAAATATACTGAAGATCCAGTCAGCCAGCAGAACCACCCCAAGGTCCCTATTTATGATGAATACGAATCTGACCCGGGGAGAGCCAAGAAGAGGCACCAGAAGAACCAGAGGAGCAGTCGAAGATGTAGTTTACAGACTATGCAGAGCCAGTCATCGAGCAGCCACCGCCTGAGATCAATCAGCCTACGTCAACTGTCCACTCACCTGTGCTTACCATAGATATTCAACCACACATCCACAACTATGTAGCAAAGGAACCTGCCTATCGCCAATTTCCTGGAGTTTTCCACTGGTCCTATGAGCCTGTGAAGGAATACATGGAGTTGCATTTCCTTCATTAATTGGAGCCACCCTATTTCATCTCAACTCAAGCCTGTAAGGAGGATTTGAAGAGTGTAACCGTTCTATTGTCACGGTTACACCATCTGCTAATGATCATTGACAGAAGGAAGGAGCTTCTATCCAGGAAGCTGCTTGAATGGCTATGGTGGAAATATGCTTTCACCTAGCCCCATCTAAAGTGTTTTATTAGTTTAGGATTTTATATAAATAAGCTCCTTTGAGCATGTATCTTTAGTTTGTTACTTTTATTTTTTGGCCTATATTTTCAGTAGCGGGATGTTTTGAGCATGACTCCATAGCCCAACAGTAAGGCACTGAAGCTGTGGAATGAGTTCTTAGAGCATCACAGGGATGACTCTATCCCCCATGGAGCCTAATGTTAGTGATTATTCTTGTCTTGGGATCGAGAGCATTCGGGTCTATGAGTTACACAAGAAGCGCCTGAGCGCAGCATGGAGAAATCTCGTTTTACGGCTTCCAATCAAGCGAGCAGGCGAAGTTATGTCGTCAACAGCCAGGATCCATGCATAGAGAACATCAACGATTGGCGGGTAATCACGGTTAGAAGAGTTACACTAGGATTAGCACAATGGATAGTGCTTATATATCACCAAAAAGATCTCAGCCGTCCATCCTGGAGGTGTATGTGGTGCACGATCGGGCTCCATCGCCTCCTCGCCCTTCGTGACTTTGATGAATGAGGACCAGCTTCCTCCCAGCCGCGAGACAGGAAGCACCAAAATCATTTAGGACTCGAGCCCATAGTATCGCTGAAGTGTTTTCAGCTGTCCATCTAGAGGGAACACCTAACAGCAAGTAGAGCCATCTCGGCACCTCGCTCATCACAGCTCCAACGCGCAAAAAACAGCTCCATCATATCCCAATACGTGAAGTAGCGAGAGCATTCAGGACCTAGGGTCCACTACAATGTCAAATGAGTTTAGAACCATCATATCTCAGAGGGACATGTGGTGCCAGATTAGGCCTTCTCGGCATATCACTCATCGTGACTTCAATCAACAAAGATTAGCTCTTTCATATTCACGAACGCCGAAAGCATAGAGTCACAGCCCATGGTCACTTGAGGAAAGGAAGGAGCTGTAGAAAGAAGGCTGAAGGCGTCGAGTTCAGTTGCAGAGGGGATCACCACAACCTCTAGGCACCATCAGACCCGATATTAATACTATTTCTAGTATTGGAGTAAATGAAGGCAAGAGCGGGTGGTTGAAACCTCCTTTCGTTCATTAAATGAGGGGAATGGGGGGTCTGGCAAGCCACTTTCTCGCAGAGGTCCTGCATATTGATTCTCTCAACAAAGCCATGCCGAAGTCCTCGACTCGACAGAGAAGTCTGCACATGCTAAATCATCATTTACAGGCTCAGCTACTCCCCCTACGGGAGCCATGCGTAGTTAAGGAGGCGTCTGACAGAGAAAGCCCATCCAATTTTGGATGAAGGGACACCAAGATTTAGATGATCACTCACGCCTCTGTGAGGCAATTTTCTCTGAGTATATAAACTCAGTCTTTGTAATTTGTAAGGTATCGATGGTTGAGAAGAGCTCCCGGTTGTAAAGTTTTAATGAAGCATTGTTATTCTAGTTATGCATGAACTTTTGAGACTTCTTGCCTTATGAATGCCAATTTCTTTCACGTCTCTGTTTACACTATGTTAGAACAGCTCGGAATTGGAGGGTCCAGTCGAGTTGTGACTATTATAGGATAATGTATGTTGGATCATTGTAGCAGTTATGTTGTTTCTAATCATTTCTTGTGATTTTTCCACCGCTAAATGACTTGGAATTGGCAGATCTAGTCAAGTCCCCTTTCAGTTCCTTGAGACCTTGAACCAAGAGGATCTTGCATTCAGAGTCTTTCTTCTGCAAACTGTTGTAAGCCTGTTTCCCAAAGCTGTTTGTTCACCCTTCTTATCAAGTATTCTACCTATTCACCCTTTAATCAACTCATTGGCTGAAGTTAGATCATGACCTCCTTTTCTCCCTGCATGCCAAACTCAATCCCTGAGTTAGAATGATATTTCCCCAAGTCTCTATCCATATGATCATCTATTAAAAACTATCGTGACATAAAACTGATGGGTGTCGGGCTCTACTCCTGCAAGCCATCCAGGAGTGACTTCCGTCGCCAACATTGTTGAACCTCAATCAACGGATTAATTCTCCTGGTGACATGATTGGGTTCTTCATTTTGATCTTGCCATAACTTCATCACTGGTAGCTCTAGGTTTTTAGGTAGAACAGCTTATGTCCCATAGACCATTTGAAAAGGAGAAATATTGATAGACCTTTTAGTGCTTATGCGGTTTGCCCACAATGCGTATTTATTTTTATTTTTATTTTTTTCGAATCTGGCGAATGTTACATCATGTAATGCTTCAGATACAACCCATTGACAGGGGTGTTGAGGACTTCACTGTCTATATTTTCCAGTAGGAAAGAATTTTTTCCTTTCAAAGCCGAGACCTTGAATGGCCCATACCATAGGTGGTCAAATTTACCATGTTTTGTTGCTTCTTCCTTTATTACATCCCATCTTAACACTAAATCACTTTGGAGGAATTCTCTATCCTTTTCTTTGCGGTCGAACAATTCCTTCATGCCATCTTGGTACTTCTACATATTTTCATCAACTTCGACTCTATGTTGTTGAACCTCAATCAGCTGATTAATTCTCCTGGTGACATGATTGGGTTCTTCATTTTGATCTTTCCATAACTTCATCACTAGTAGCGCTAGGTTTATAGGTAGAACAACTTCTGTCCCATAGACCAGTTGAAAAGGTGAAATGTCGATAGACCTTTTAGTGCTTATGCAGTTTTCCCACAATGCATATTTTTTTTTTTTTTTTTTTTTT
>JASDQU010099865.1:706172-731142 GCA_032191745.1 Picea mariana
GCTACCACTATAACCTCCAGGTGTGCCCACGATGCCCCTTACGTGGCACACAAGGTAATTCGGGGGGAGTTGAAATCGAAACCTCATGGAACTTCATTTTCATGACACTTGCAATTGAGTTGCCCCCCCGGGGGCTCCACAATGCGTATTTTAAGTGTACATGCCAAGACCTTTTATTTTCATCCAATACTTTCTTGATTATATTTACCAGGCTCTTGTTAGATGACTCAGCCAATCCCTTTCCCTGGGGGTAATATGTTGTGGAATGGCTAAGAACGATATTATACTTTTGACAGAAGCTGATCATAGCCATAGATTTAAAGGCCTGGGCATTGTCAGTAACTATATTTCGGGGACAACCGAATCTTGACAAAATATTGTCTTCTAAGAAATCGATTACCACCGAGTCTATTGCCCTTTTGGTTGGAATGGCTTCCACCCACTTAGTAAAATAATATGTAGCTGTTAAGATCCACTTGTGTTGAGCACTAGAATGGGGATTAATCTCACCTATGAAGTCTAGACCCCATTGCTGAAATGGGGCTTCAGCTTTGACTAGAACTAGAGGCAGTGTTGGGAGCTTCTGTTTATCTGCAAATAGTTGACAAGGGTTGTAGGCATGTACTTTGGCATTGACGTCCAAAAAGAGTTTTGGCCAGTAGTACCCAACCCTCAAGATCTTGTAAGCTGTAGCTCTCCATGCGTGATGCCCCCCACAGACTCCCTCATGAAATTCATCTATAACCCATTGAGTTTCCGATTCAACTAAATAGACTAACAGGAAACTGAGTGGATCTTTCCAATATAACTGACTTTTGGCGATACAATATTTAACTGCATGGAGTTTTAAAGTTATGGCTTTGGATGTTGATAGCTCATTTGGGCATTTTAGAGTTAGCAGGTATGACACTATGTCTCTGTACCAACCTGATGATAAGAACTTCTCTTCGATCTTGTTTGGACTTGTTTCCTCATTCAGCTCGTTTAGGTCTGTGTCTTTGTCACTTTCCTGTAGGCAATTGATATCTAGGGCTCTGAAATTTGACTCAGCTAAGAGTTTGGCCATGCCTTGCCATTTTATCAATTTGGTCGATTTGACTTCCAGATCAAATTCTTGAATTTTGGCGAGCCATCACCCTCTTTTTCCATCGTTGTTTGGCTGCACCAATATATCTTTCACAGAACTGGTAGGCACGTACGTAATTATCTTTGAGTGTAATAAATACGTTTTGAATGCCTTTAATGCTTTTACCATGGAGTACGCTTGTTTTTCTATTATATCATACTTCAGTTCTCCATCTCTAAGGCTCTTGCTGAAAAAGGCAATTGGTTGTTCGAATCCTTCTTTGTTCTTTTGTAGGAGCACCGCGACGATAGTGTGTTCAGAGGCAAATGAGAAAATAAGAAAATCTTTCAGATAGTCTGGGCTTGCTAACACAGGTGCCTCACTTATGACTTTCTTAATATGCGCGAACGATGCTCTGGCCTCGGTTGTCTAATTTACTCCACTATCCTTCTTCAACATACCTTCCCGCATGACAAAATGTGATTTCTTTGAGTTTAAAGATAGACCAAACCTGCAACACTTTTCAAAAGTTTGTTTAAGATGTATCAAGTGTTCTTTGTCGGTTTTTGAGAAAACTGTCAAATCGTCGAGGTAAATGACTACAAACTTATCCCTTTGTCCTATGAAACCGATGTCCATAGCACGCTAGAATGTGTCCCCTGCATTCATCAAACCAAAAGGCATTTTGTCATACATGAATGTACCCCATGGTGCGGTGAAAGCAATTTTTTCTCTATCTTGCTCATTCATGGCAATTTGATTATAACCAGAGAACCCATCGATCATAGACATTCAGTTTTCTCCAACTACCTTTTCTAATACATGGTCCATTTTGGGCAGTGGATAGTTGTCCTTGAGAGATGACTTATTTAAGTTTCGGAAATCCACACACAGTCTGATTTCCCCACTCTTCTTCCTGACCGGGACCAGGTTTGCTACCCAGTCTGAGTATCTCAGAGGTACGATTATCTTCGCGTCTAAAAGTTTCTTAACTTCTTTTTCGATCATAGGTAACAAAATGGGGTTGATCTGTCTAATCTTTTGCCTAAACGGTTTAACCCCAAGCTTCAAAGGTATCTTTTGATCAATTACGGAAGCATCATATGTTCTTAACTCATCATAAGACCAGGAAAAAACATTCTTATACTGTCTGAGTAGGTCTTTATACTTAACTTTCACTTCGGGAGGGAGGAACTTGGGTATTTTTACCACCCTGGATTCTTTTTCAGTTCCTATGTCACAATCCTACACTTCTCCTAGTTGTGGCTGTAAAGTGGATTTTACCGCTACATCGTTCTGATAAAAAAATATTTCTAAAGGAATCAACCCTTTCAGAATCTGATTGTTTTTAAGGACCAACATACGATGATCCACAATTTTTTCTCGAAAGGATTTTGGATCTTCCCCTTCTTGCATGATCCATATCGGGTCATTTTGATTTTCTTGGTCTGCGTGAGTCTCAGAGAATTCATCCACTGCTTCAAGAAAATTCTTGATTTGTTCATCATCCTCAAAGACCTGTCAATGCTGGATATTGTCTGGTATGGATGGTCTGTGTCTAATTTCAATGTGATACTTCAATTTGAAAGTCATGGGAGGAGAGAAGGTCGAAGCTTCTTTAGCCAAGGCATCAACATATAAATTTTCTACACAAGGGATAAAGTGGACATTTACGGACAAGAAAAAGTTTTCCATGAGATCCCAGGTACAATTTCTATATGATCTTAATCTAGGATGCTTGGCTTGGTACTATCGATTTATCTATTTGACTATTAACTCTGCATCTCCATGTACCTCTAAGTTATTTATTTTTATCTTTTTAGTAGCTTCTAATCCTAAAACAAGTGCTTCGTACTCACATACGTTGTTAGTATAATCAATATCCCACTGCGATCGATAGGAAAAAGGAACAACAAATTTACCTTTGGGAGCCACTAAAAGCACTCCTGCACCCGCCCCTTCAAAAGATGAAGCACCATCAAAATACATTTTCCAAACCCTGGTGTTACACAAATCCTTTGTCATGTAACTTGATTCTTCTCGCTCTACATCGTTTTCCTCCGGACAACCATCTAAACCATCATCAAAAGACAAGATACAATTTCCCAGATCTTGGTCTGCGATGTAAATAGGGAAATTGTTTGGGTTTTGAGGGTCACTCACTGTATATGCTAATCTCATTTCTCTGTACAACCGAGTAAATTGACCACCAAACACAGGAATTGTGGCGAACGTCATATCCAATTGAAGAGAGCCCCCCAACTTGGCTCCCCATGACCTAGACAACAGTAAGCCATACTTAGGGGGAATATCTGCAATAACCACATCCATCAGGATACTCTTAACCGGGACCTGTGCCAGGGTAACTACCAAATCTTTTATCATCCCCATACTCTTAACCCTTCTTGATTCAAAATAATAAAGATCCCCATAGGGTCTGGTGATCTAGAAATCCAATTTGTCCATAATAATCTTAAGCATAACATTATGGGAGGCTCCGGAGTCTAACATGCAATTATGTAACAATTGATCATACACATTTAAAGTGATATAAAAGGGAGAAATGGTGTCTTTGGCCCCTTCAAAATGGGGACCAAAGGTGATGTTAGGTTTGTCATCTTCCAGTTTTAAAACATCAAACTGACTTTCTAGCTTAGAGACACCCATCACTTTGGTAATCTGCTTCCAATAAATAGGGTTTTTTGCTAATTCTACCAAAGGGATTGGTATCTTATTTTTATTTATCTCATTTTCAAAACTGAAATCTCCGTTCACCTTATCTGTTTCTTTGGTTGATACTTTTGAATCCTTCCTTTCCGACTTATTCGTCTGGACCACTTTATTACTCATGGTCCTGGTTGAAGACGTAACTTTATGTACTACTTCAGTTCCTTGTGCTTGGGTTTCAACTTTTTCTACTTTGGGCTCTTGTGTGCTTACTACTTTATTTTTGCTATTGGGTAATAAGGTATCTTTCAGAGTAGGGTCATAAGCTTGATCTCTTTGAAGGATTTTCTTGGGTTGAGTAGTTGAGATGGGTTTACTCTTAGATCTTAAGTTGTACTTAGGTTGAATCTCAGCCATCATCATCTCAGTTTCTTGTTGAGAATCACAGAGGTCAGTGTGATCACCTTCTTCACCCTTATTCGATGGTTGTTGCATGTTTAGAGATTTTTCATAGTCTTCTTGATTTAGATATGGTTGAGTGCAGTCATCACCGAAGTTCATGACATCATTATCTAAATCTCCGAAGTCTTGAAAATTGTTCGCTCCTATAAAATTTTCATTCTTTAAGGGAGCTTGTATTTTTTGATCTTCATTTTTTATTTGTCTTTGCTGGTTCGGGGGGTTGGGGTTCCTCTTGAAATCCTTTTTGGGGAAAGAGTTAGCTTTAGCCTGTTCGAGCTCCATTCTGGATATTTTATTAGACAGTTCTTTAATTATTCTGGCCATATCGTCCACCCTATCATCTACAGATCTATTAGACCCTGAAGGACCTGCTTGTTCTCTAAATCATTTGGTATCTCGGTTTCCAATTTCTAATTTAGCTTGAAGCTTACCCAAATCCATCATATTAGACTCTATTTCTACCGCATCGTCCTGCATTCGGTTTAGGGTGGCTCCCCTTCTTTCTCGCAAAAGGAGTGCAAAATCCAGTTCAAAAGCTTCGGCAAAAGTTACTTTGGCCGCGGGTTGGGCCAGTTTAACCTCGGCTGGGATTTTATTATACAGTTTGTTAAATCTCTGAATAAATTCCATGATTGTTTCTGAGTTCTTTTTCCTTAAAGACCCAAAATCGGTTAAATAATATAGATGGTCTTTTCTCTCGCCCCATTATCTAAGGAAAGCATCTTCCAAAGTGTCATAAGACAAGATAGATGCTACAGGTAGGCTCTGAAACCAATTTCAGACCTGGCCTTCGAAGGTTTGGACAAGAAGTCTTGAATATACATCCTCGTGTTCGATACCTAGAATATCTACAAATTGATCGAAGAAATTAATATGTTCAGCCGTGGTCAGATCCCCTTCCCCAGTGAATTTTGGTAATTTTTTTATGTAATTTTTGGGAAGGTCATGTAGAGGGATGAGCAATACTAAGGGAGCATATCTGGCTACAACTTTCGCAAACACTTTGGGAGGGGGAGAAGGCCCTTGGCCTCCATCTCCTCCTAGAGGGGCTCCTCCTCCTCCTCCTCCGATAAACCCTCCACCTCCTCCTATAAACCCTCCACCTCCTCCTCCGACGGTTGCCATCGTTATTTGTGGAATGTTATAAAGGGGGTTATGGAAAATTAAAAGTGACTCTTTATTTTCTTCTCGAAGAGGAAAATCTGATGAGGAAAGATAAGGAATGCGAGGACTCAGTTCCTCGGATTTGCAAGAGATGAAATTAGGAGAACCGACGGATGTGGAAACCGAGTGTGTAACACACTCTTCAGAATTTGGTGAGGTCAGGAAATTTAACTAAAGGAAAGATGGTATGTCCATTGTCGACGAACTTTCAAGGGGGCCCTTTCCTTTGTGTAATAAGGGACTTGTCGGATGAATATCACTCCTAACTTTTGAGCAGTTTGGCATTGAAAATTTAGTCTCAAAGAGAGGACTGAGTGAAGTTGAGGTTTTGGAAGAACTCTTAGTCTTCAGTTGTGGGGTTTTAAGGTTGTAAATTGCAGTGATTGGCTTAAGAGAGCCTCTCGCCTTTAGAATCTTTTTGGGATTGGTAATGGGCGTAATCTGCTTACCATCTGGGTTTTGTCTAGTATTCCTTCGACCGGATGTCAGTTTATTATTTATGGATTCACCAAGTGAAAGATTAAGAATCCTTAAAAGGTGTGTACTCTTTGTTCACTATTAAAGAGTAACACTTTCAATGAAAAACAAATGTTGTTTTCCTAGGGAAAAAGATTTCGTAACTTCGGTCCCCGACAATGGCACCAGAAAGATGTTGTTCCAGAGTCTATACTTAAGGCTTAGAAGTATAGTGTCTAGGCATCCGAAAGTGGGTAAAAGGTGGAGAGGAGAGAAACGTCAACCTTCGACAAAGGAAACTAAGGAAGATTTCTACATTGGTGTTGTCTAGCTTCCAACTTCTCCTGGATAGTTATATTCTGTTCAATCACAGCCCATGAACACTTGAGATCAACCTGAGTAGTAGTTGTTTTAAGAATAGTGTCGAAAAGGTTTAAGGCAAGGTGCATTTGATTTGATAATTCGGGTTTGATATTAGGCTGCGTTGGTACAGGGATAGTCATGGAGGAACAGTAAAATAAGAAAAACTTCAGAGAGAAATTAAGTGTTGTCTCAATTTGGTCGTATAAAAGAGAATTTATGGTTCGGAAATAAAACAGGGTGCAAATCAAAGGCTCTTTCCCATAACTGAGTTATATCTTAATAAAATGTATGAGGTGGGAGAAATACATTTAGTTGTTTATGGTGTAAGGCTCCTATCAAGGGAGAATCTCACGTATAAACAGAAGAGGAAAACTGTAAAGAAATAACCCGATGTAGCATAGAATATGTGTAGAATTATAAAAGTGTAGACTGGTCTTATGCCCGATGATAGCTGGTACAAAGGAAAACTAGTAAACAATTATAGAAAACCAAAATTCATTCGCTATAGTAGTGTTCATACTAAATTATAATGAAGCATTCATCAGTTAGGAATATGAAATGAAATGAAATATGAGATACAAGAAAAAAAACTCATAACATAGTCATGACGGAATTGAGAATCTTCAGATTTGCCTTGTATTAATTCTCAAATTTGTAAAAACTCCATTACAATTGACACAAAAAGGTCCAGCCTTTTTCTTTTCTTTCTGTGGTATATTTATACAGTTTTACAAATAAGATAGAATCTCAATAGTCACAATATTTTGGTTATGATAGTGAGGAGAGCAATCGCTCCATTTCTTCTTCTTTGTCTTCACTCGGTGCCAGATGTTTGTCCTTGTGCATGCTTGGTACAGGTGACACATCTTTCAACCAGATGAGATATCATCCGTGATGGTTACGCTTGACAACTGGCTTCAAAGAAGTAACATTCTCGGGCTAACTACAGCAACCTGTCTTCCATCTATCCGTCTATGATGTCGATGGAGCATAATTGCACGGTGGGTCTAATCATGCATTTGTCTATTTGGACTATGTCCACCATAGTCACCTAGGAAATATCAGTCGAATCTCTTTCCTCTTTTTCCTTTAGATCAAGCGAAATTTTTTCCACATTCATTTGCATCAACATCTTGGCATTACCTCCACTATCAATGCCTAGCAGATCACTGTCTATAGAACTAAAGGCATCTTCTAAGGAATTGGTTATCTTGTTGGCTTGTTGCTTGCCTTCGATGATGTTATGTTCCCATTCTTTTAATAGAATGTTTCCTCTGGTTTGCTCTGAAATGGTGAACCTAGGAGTACTTTCTGAAACCCTGTTGTTTGTGGCCATCACAGCCTCTTGGAAGGTGACCTGAGCTACTTCAACTTCCCTTTCTCTAGAAGATAAGTTCTCCAAAACCTGGTTGACTAGAAAACAATTGTCCCGGATCGGTTCTACCTTGGTGAGAAAATTTCGTTGTGCCGCAGAGACTTTGCTCCGAATCTCGATCACTTGGGATTTGAACATCTCGATGTTTATCATTCTGTTCTCAACGATCTCCACCCTAGCCTATAGCTATTCGATCAAATCCCTTTGCTAGCTCGCTTGCATCTGACCATCCCAGACCACCAACTGTGCTTGCTCGAGCTTAGTTTTGAGCATCTCTATCTCATTTTTATCGGCCAACCTAGCCTTCTCTATTCCTACGCTCGCCTTGTCTTTAGCAGTCTCTGTTGTTGTGGCCAGTCTGGCTTCAAGGGTTCTAATGAGGAGATTTTTTCTTTTAAGTTGGTTTTTTAGGAGCCCGACTGAAAATTGATTCACCGAGGCATATGCTCCTAGTGTCCCTGCTATTTCAGTAGCGAATTGCTCATTCTTCTTGTCCTTTCCATCATCTATAACTTTATATTTCTTGGCAGTTGACTCTCCTTCCTGATAGAATTCCCTTTTTCCTACTACCTTTCTCTTCTTATCGAAGAAAAACTCATTCAGAGGGAGTTCTTCTACCCTTATAGGCCTCAACTCTTCATTGAATATCCATCCTGCATCGATATTTCCCTACATCAATTGAAAGGGGGTAACTGATGTGATTGGTTCTCTGATCTCCTTCGTTGATTTTCCTGGAGTAGCGACCAGACTCTGCTTCTTCGGCAAGTCGGGATTCTTTATCTATGCTTTTAGACTCTTATTTTTCCCCCCCTCGTCCTAGTGTTTTCGTTGATCGGGAGTCACATTCTTAGAGCCTTCGTCATCTTTCTGTTTCGCCTCCGATGCAGTCGGACCCTCACCTTGCAACACTATGGGAAGACAGCTACATCAATGTTCCTAGAACTTCATAACATCGACTCTTTCCTCGGGTGCCAAGGTTTGTATCCAAGCTAGAATCTCAACATAAGACCTTGCGCCTCAGAAAATGTCATCTGAGGGTGAATTCTCATGCTCAAATCTCTTGAGCCCGCAACTAGCCAAATGATTGCTCACGACCCTCTACGGATCGTGTTTCTTGTATTCATTGGAGACCAAATTTAGGTCTTCTAGGGATACTGCCTCGGCTTTGGCATGCCCAAAATCTAGTAAAGAATAAGAATTCAAATGAACAATAAAAGGTGGCCATACCTTCTTCGAGTATCCCTTAAGCTCTTTTCTTATACCACCAATTACTGTTTGCGTAGCGACCTCTCGACAAGCCAACTTATCGGGAATGAACAATGGAAATGCATGCGGAGGGACCAAAGACCCAAAAACTCGGAGGTATGAAAAGTCTGCTTCTACATACTAGTCTGCTATGCTGCTCAGATTTGTTACTATGTTGTCCGAGATCCGAGGTGGTGAGTGGCCAAAAATGATGACATGAAGGGGCACCATCACCTAGTTAAACATTTCATACACAAAATTTTCCACTTTGTTTTCCCATAATTTTTCATGATAAACATGTATGGGTTTGTCTTCTGCTGTAGTCCAACTCTAGCTCATTAAGGGAAATGGTGTCAAAAAAAAAACTGTGTCCATAATGTATGCAGACATGAAGAATGAAGATGCCTTCCCATTCTCTTTCTACACCCGATACTCTGTGACCCGACTGGTCAAGCTATCAGAAAGCATCTTTTCCTAGTCGAAGGAACTGCCTTCGGCGACCCGAAACATTAGAGGCACCCATGGAAGGAAAAAATGTGAGGTGTCCTCTTTTGCATATAACCTACATGTCATCATGGCTACATATTTGTACTGTGGTTATAAAGAAGCGATTGAATATATGATGTGGCTATCAACTCTGAACTTCGCGGTGTTGGAAACAAAATCCTTCATTAAACTGGACATGGTTTTATCATACTGTATGCATTCCTTCTGCTTGAACTCATCCAAGAATTCAGCGCCATATGTGTAGTCGCATGTCGTGGGTAGCTTATACAAGGCTTGCAGATGTTCCGGCCTGAAACTCTCGATGGTGACTTTCTGCTCCTTCATGATGGTTTTGGTTGGTATGTACACATGGTTTAATTCCCATCAGACCATGCCATAATATGGAAGCAATCGTGGCCTGACTGCTACTCTGTGCATTCCAGATTGGATGACTATTTTGTACTTGGTGGTCATATCATCTTTTTCATTGTCACTAGAGTCATCGGAATAATCCACCAACTCTGCCTGTAGAACATCCGAAACGAATGACCAATTCAGGACCGAGTTGATACTTCGAGGCGAAGTATCAACGACATTGTTTGAGCCTTGTCCCGAAACCTCAACATTTTCCTTTGATGCTTTTCGCGGAGCCATGGCTAGAGATTGTGTTTTGGCTCTTCTGCGATAGAAATGCGTATACATACAGAAGTCAGCTGCTCAGAGATAATGTGCTCTGTGTAATATGAAATGCATTTGTTATAATGAACCTCAGCTCTTATATATATTTGAAAACTCGATACCTTTCAGAACAAGTCTGTCAAATCACATTTATAAATAAAATTTGCCATAAAAATACGATCTTATATTTATCGATTTACCCTATTTCCTCATTAATGTCATATATTTTGGCAGTTTAAAAGTTAGTTGGCGTATGGAAAGAATAAGGCTACCTCGTGAATCATGCAAGCATTGAAACGGGGATATGTCTTGATTTATCTTAATTAATCTGGTTTTACCAATGTTAACCGATATTTCGGTACTCATTATATCGGGGATTTTATTTTAACACTTTGAATCTCTAACACCCAAGACTGTGAAGATCAATTTTGGTTAATAAAAAATTAATCATGATTTAGGGATCAATTAATTTTATAATTATTATATTCACCATATCGTGACTCGGAGCTTCGAAGTTAAGTTTCTGGGAGGTTTACATGCCTAGCTACAAAACCGCGAGATAGCGATAACATGACTTAATTAAAAGGGAAGATAATCTTGGATTAAGTGATTAATTAATTACGTTATATCCACATCGTGATTTCACGAGTTGGGGTTTAGACGGTGTAACTTTCGAAAAGGACAACGCTGAGTGGCGAAATGCCAAGAGAATTTTTTACCACGATTCAGCTTTTACCTTTAACGTTGACATGGGTTACTCAAATAAGGACCTTGTGTCCTCGGCTATCGAGGCTATGACAATAAATTTTTGGGTTTGGCGAACGCCGAGGTGTGAAACCCCGACGACGTTTCATCATGGGTTAGGAAAAACTTTACCCTCGTTACTATCTTGAGTGAAAAAATAAAACGATTTCGTTGTTTTGTGGCTTGGGATGTGTGAACTACATGACTTATAGTATCTGACCTACGAGATCCCGAAGTAGAACAAAAGAGGAAACATTTTTACAAAAGGTAGGACTCGCATCGAGAGTACAATAATCATCGCTGTTTGTGTTGATAAGGCTTCGGAGATTTTGAAACCACAGACGGAAAAAATGAAAACCATCCTTTGATTTCGAGCATTAAAAATGAAACTTGTGATGGGCTAGAAAAACAAAGGCAGATCCAACACTATGGAAGATAGGGTTTTTTACTAGTCTCAAACAAGTGTTCTGAGAAAAACAGTCATAAATGCTTCAAAGAGGATCCAAATTAGATGAGACCCATTCCATTGGATAGAGTACTGTCCATAGTATTTTTTTTTCTTTTAAGAACCAAATATCAGATATTCATTACATGGAATTCTCTACAAGTTCTCTCTCTAGAATAGGCCAGAATTCAACAAGGTATGTCATTTTCACTATAACTTCTTTTCGGGGACGATTCAGGGAATGAAAATTGGAGGAATTTTAGATAATATATTCAATAATATTGGGTACAAGTTTCATACCTTTATTCATTACAGGTACATATTTATTCTTGTTGAAAGTTATGGTTTGTGACTAATCTAAAAACTAGTCACGCGAGACTGAGGTAAAGTTTGATGAAGATGTTATTCTCTTATTGTTGAAGATGAAGAATGTATGAATGTCTATGATATAATTCTCTAGGTCTGTTATAGAATCAAAGGTATTTTTTATATGAATTTTGAAGTTTATTTCTTGATGTTATGATACATGCTTGAGACATGTTTTGGATATTTGGATATATTCTTTGAGGCACATCTTGGATGTATGGTATATGTTTGCTACATGGTTTGAGTCATATTTGTTGAGGCATATTGTTGGTACATATCTTGTATATATTGGCATATATATTTGGCACATATCTTGATGATGTTATGGAACATGTTTGAGGCCCTTGGTATATGGTGAGAGATTCTCTTGGCGATATTGGCACATGATCTATGAGTGGATCTGGTGATGTTGATGGTGATTATCAATGGCAGTGATAGGTTGATGATGGTATATCAATGATAGTGAAAGTGGTAGTGATGATGATAGTGGCAGTGGCAGTAGCAGTGATAGTGACAGTGACAGTGGCAGTGATAGTGACAATGGCAGTGATAGTGACAGTGAAAGTAGCAATGACAGGTTGAGTCTACATTTATATTTTAGGGTGGAAGGAAGGGGAGAGGAAAGGGGGTTGTAGCCTCCTTCTGGTTGGAGCCAAAGAATATAGGGAGTTGGATATTCCTTTAGGTTGGAGCCTATAAATTAGGGGGTCGTAGCTTCCATCCAATTGGATCTAGAGAATATAGTGAGTTGGAGTTTCCTTCAGGTTAGAGACTGTAAATCAGGGGGTTAGAGCCTCCTTCCATTTGGAGCTAGAGAATTCAGGGAGTTGTAGCTTCCTTCAGGTTGGAGTTTGTAAATAGGGGGTTGGAGCCTCCTTCTAGTTGGTGTTGGAGAATTTGTAAGTTGGTGCTTCCTATGAATGAAATCTTTGATATATAATAAACCATTATGCGGTTTTCTCCCATTTGGGTTTCCACATAAAATATTGTTGTATTATGTAGATGTGTATGATGTAATGAATTGTTTATGGTTATATGTTTATGATATGTTAAATGAAATCACAAGCAAATGGAATCACTGATAAATTAATGTTGTGATTGAAATTGGTAAAAATTGCTCAATACTTATTCACCCCCCTCTCAGTATTGGTGAATATTCCAACAATTGGTATTAGAGTAGATTCATTCAGTAATAGTCTAACAACTAGAAGGTAGATCATGGAGTGCACTAAGAATGGAATGCTAGTGTTTGATGGTGTTGTCCCTTGACCAAGTTTTGGGAATTTCTTGGTCATGTTGACCTATTTTGGAACTTCGACAGCCTGTCGAAGGAGGAGCGCAAGACGAAGCGGAGATCATGGGATCTCGACCCCCTTTTGGGCCCCTTTTTTGGTTTTTGGGAATATGTAATGGGAATGGGATGTCGGCCCATGAGTTTACCCATGTTTAGGCCTATTTTTTATGTATATATAGATGTATAGGCCATATAGAGGAGGGGGATGATATATCTATGTGATGTAGGCTAAGTGCCAAGAGTTGGATCTGTGTGACCAAGGCTTTTTGAATTTTGTGTAAGACTTGCAGAGCTGAGTACAATTCCTTGTGTGATACAATAGGAGGCTTAGTGCTGTAACACAAGGAAGAATGCTCTAGTGAGTTGCACAGATCTTATGTCCCATGCAAAGTAAGGGTTTTGAGTCTCTGTTCTTGTAACTGATTGACCGAAGACAATAAAGAAGAAGATTTGGTGGACGTATCCCTAGAAGAGGGGTGAACCATGTAAACATTGTGTTGTCTTGCTTTGTTCTTGTCTTAATGTGTTTATGTCTTCTTTTGCTAAGTGCTTGAGATGATTAGATAGATATTCTTATGCTTAGTGCTAATGATAGGTAGAATGATAGATTTGATATACATTAATATGATCAGTGCTTGATCTACCAGATATGACCTATTTACTTATGATAAGTGCTTAAATACATTAGATCAGTGTTAAAGCTGCAAAGTTCTTTCTTATAAGCGAAGTGGTTATTGACTGTATATTGAGGAACTGGCAGTGCTAAGTTCTTTATTAAGTAGTACAAGCACATATCTGTGTCCCAGCTAAGGTTGCAAACACTTGAGTCCTACAACCACCCTTACCTCTACCTCAATTGAGACTTCATGTTTTTCGTAGGTGTTGCCAAAAGGGCTAGTAGTTAGGGTTTTGTTGGTGCATTGTTGTAGTGTTGAACCCTGGGTCTGCCCATGTTCCAACAAATGGTATCGTTGTCGGGACCTGAAACTGTGATTGTTGGGGACTGAGAAAGAAGAATCTCTGTGAAAAGATTCATCTTAAAGTTGTGGAAGCTATGTACGTAGAGCTATGCCCTAGTGCCCATTTCTCTACTTGATTCTTTTATCTCTATGCTAAAGAAAGAAGCCTGATCTGAAGAAAGGAGATCAGATCTGAAGAAAAGAAGTAAGATCTAAAAGCTCAGTGCTCTAAGAAAGCTAAAAGTAAGAATGTTTGATTAAAAGAGGTAAGATCTGCAAGCTCTGTGATCTGATAAAGGTAAGAATAGTTAAAAGTTTTAGATCTGGAAGCTTTGTGCTCTGTAGAAGTAAGATAAGTGGAAATTGTTTTTTTCTAGAGTATGGAACTAGGTATGTTTAATAGAGTCTATCCTAGTTTGAAATCTAGGGCATTAATGGATGAAATAAATTTTTATACGAGTAGATCTGATAAGAATAGTGAAATATATATTATACCTATGCATAGAAAGAATGTTTGGACTAACAAATGGATGCAGGATCCTAGACAGAATTTGTTGCAGGTTAGCTACCATGATCCTAGTGCGTAGTACATGAGAGGTTGGGTATAATTTAAAAGAAAGAGAGGATTGACCCTCTATTATAGTTGCAAAAGACCAGGACATCTTGCCAAGGAATGCCTTTGAAGAATACCTAGTTGTATTTGTTGTAAGGCTATGGACCATGAAGTGTTGGATTTCCCTAGAATGATCGCTAAGATTGAAAGAATGAATCTGAACTAGGAGAACCCTAAGGTAGATCTAGAAACTAAGGCTATAGAAGAACCCCAGAATGAATCAGAGAAAGTATTGTTGCAAATAAACGAAACCCTGAATTATCATCGACATGCCAGGTTATCATCTCTCTTTAAAGAAAAAGAATGCATTGAATCAAGAATAGGAGACTTCGACATTGACTGTGTTCTAGATGAAGAAACACAGGTGAATATCATGAAAGAAATAACTTGGGAAGCTATAGGGAATCCTACTACAATCCCTTCATTAGGAGGAATGGGACTATTTAGAGGAAATCTGGTAAGCTTATGTGGGAAGCTTGCTCAAATACCTATGAACGTTAATGGAACTTCGACAAAGGAAGATTTTGATATTATTAAGTTTATTGAAGACAACACCCCATTTACCATGTTAATAGGAAAACCTTGGATTGAAAGAGCTCAAGCTAGACAAAAGGAAGAAGAAGAAGCCTTGGAGTAGAAGAAACAAGAATTAAAAGATTTCATGACTAGAAGGATTGCACAATTGATTGAAGAACAGGAGAATAGATCAAAGCTATTTGACACTAGAGACCTTGATGTCGAAGATGTAGGAACATCAGAGGACTCTCAGAAGACTGAAGTACCTATCCTAGAAAAAGAAAAGGTATTACCCCTGAATCCTAGGAAAAAATCTCAACAACGCGCAATGACTGTGTTAAAAGAAGATAAGAATTAGAATTGAAAATGAACTACTAAGACAAAGCTCACTAGAAAGAAGGCTAGGAAACAAACTAAGAAGAGAGATAAGTTGTAGAAGGTTCCAGAGGGAACTTTGCAGAGAGAAAATTTGCAGAATTAGAGCTTCGTTGAGATATCAGAATAGCGACATAAGGCACTTCGCCATGACAAAGCAATATAGCCGTTGGGGCCAATATATCCATTCGGCTGCTACTCCGAATGGATCAAAAAGAATTTATAGCTCGACACCAGACCATTATAACATGCCATAATGGATCAAACAAGAGTTAATAGAGGATCATAACCATTGCAAGTGAATCATTTCCAAGTTGCTTACTTATCCTGTCATGCCATGCATGGAGAAAACTTTTACTAACTGAGAATTTGAAGCCCGTAGACTAAGTGACTTGTCTACATGGATCATTGTACCCTTGTTTTTATTCTAGTGTAGTGTCTAAGACCATCATGACCCCAATAATTTTAATCCCAAGCACGTATGTCCGAGGAGCTCACCATAGTTGAAGAATCAATAATGGAAGTTCTCCACGAATTGATGACAGAGAGAGTCATGTCGGAAAGAGGAGTGTCTACAGGTATAAAAGCATCATCAACGAGAGGATTGTTGGCCTCTCCATCCACTTCTCAAATCGGTCCATCCCGATCATCCAATCAGAAGCAAACTAAACATAGGGATGATCTCGCGAATGCTAAGCTGATTCCAAGCATTATACCCACCTACCTACCACCTTTGAGCAACACAATCAATCAAGAAAATGTGCCCAGAGAGTTTGAGTACACTTTCATCACTGTGTACCTCCCAAAAGGGATACATGCAGTGTGCACAGACCAGGATAAGATCACAATGTTGAAGTTTAATTACTTCAACCTCGACGGCAAGAAGGTATACAACATGTTCTCCCTGCACAAGTATCTAACAAAAACCAAGGGAAAGAACTCAAATATCGTCCCCCAGTCATGGACCATGAACCTCGCGCAGTCCACAGTGCTCAATGTCATGAAGATTTCTCACTTCAGTAGGCACCAAGAAGTGAACGCATGCATCAAGTTGCTTCTATCTTGCTACCAAGGTGGATATTTGTGGTTGAATATCCACATCACATTGGATTTGACATTGATCAACCAGATCACAGGGCTGAGTATGCAAGGCCCTAAACCATAAGATTTCTACCCCAGAAAGATCGCAGATCACTCCCTGGCACAGAAGATTAAAGATACCTAAGGAGACGTCGAGAAGGGAATGCAAGGCTACAAGGTAGCTTCTATCCAGAGTGGCCCAGTGTGCCTCACCTACCAATTGATCACATGGAATTTGGTGCGAAATAATTCACCCACCCAAGTCACGGGGTTCATAGTCAACCTCACAGGGAAGTGCACAGAAGGACTTCAAATGAATTGGTTGAAGTACCTCGTAAACTAGCTAGAATTGGACTGTAGGGAAGCGCAAAACCAAGGATATGAGTTCCACTTCAGCTGGTTTCTCATATTGATCGCTTTTATTGCATGGGATATGCTATAAGGTGCAAACTTCATGGACATCGAGCCCTTTGAACCACTGGCTAAAAATTTTAGTACGTTGTGGTACTCTAGTGACATGAACAAGCAGTGGAAATCAAATGTTATCTTCCACACCTATTACAACCAGTTGAAGACCTCTATCATGTTTGAGCCTCGTATAACCTCGAACTCTCTCCACAGGTTTAGGCCCTTGATGAAATTAAATGTGGACCTACATTTCATCTATATCACAATGCGTGCTAATGAGCATAAACAACAGCTGCAGTCATACTACAATCTGATCATGGAAGACTTAGAAGATATTACTAAGGCGTGGTCAGTGGACCTCCTCATCCCAGCAGACCCCATGGAGCTATCTAATATTGATAGTCTAGAAGCAGTGCATGATACACTTGGACCAAGAAAGACCAATAAAAATGAAGAATCTTAAGATGTAAGCAATACCTTGGCAAGGACTGCTTCTATATCACCTAAGCAAGGAGGTGAAGGTGGAGATATAGATGGCATAGAAGTGGAACAAAAGAAAGGTGAGGTTACACCGCCTAGAGGCGAGAAGGACCCCTCAAAGAAAAGTAAGTTTTCCCCTACGAAACATTCTTTAAGAAAGAAATCAAAAGAAACCAAGACCAAATTCGAGACCACCCTCACCTCAGATGAATTTGAATTTATCATTGCAGCACTAAACGATGCTTCACTGGAAATAGAAGAGAAGCAAGAAGCTAAGTAGGAGGAGGTGTTCAATCGGATCAAATTTGAACTTCAAGGAATGAAGCGAGCATTACAGTCCAGCTACGCAGTTCCTACTGTGCCTCTATCAATAGGAACATCAAGACTAGGTGATGAGTCAGCTCAACTCCACCACATCGCCGATACAGTCGAAGCTCACCTTCAACGATCTCAGGAAGAGACAACACAATCCACCCAAGATTTAGTGCAAGTATAGAAATACCTTGAGGACCAATGCAGTGTTGCATAATGAGTGAACCTTGATCTGCAAGAGAAGTTCAATGAAGAAAAAGCCCAGCTGCATAAAGAAAAGGAACAATTGCTCAGAGAGCAACTCGAAGTAAAATAACTGGTTCACAGAGCACTTCACTCTATGACAGTCATCAAAGTAAATACTATAGAGTGAGTTCCACAGCAGGTGGCACAACTCAAAGAAGTAATCCTGTAGCTCCAATAGTGCATAGCAGACTTGAAGCTCTGCACTGTGCCCGAGACCCCTCAAGATGTAAGAGACCTCAGGGAAGCAACTACCCACAAAAAAATCGACATATTAAAAGATCTTTCCTTGGAGTGTAAGAAACTCAGTAACCAAATTTCTCAGACCTATGAAAACCTCACTGAGAGCCCAGAGTTACAGGTGCTGGAGTCACGTCTCCAGGAAGCGAAGAAGCACGCAGATACAGTATAGGTGCAACTGAAGGCCCTGTCAGCTGTAGACAAAATGAAGAGGTCTCACAAACAACATACAACTCAGAAGAAGATCCATATGCTTCAAATAAAAGTGATGGAAGTCACTCAACGACTTCAACCTATGCAAGATAAGGAATGCTTGTTGTTTACAGAGGTTAAGAGCCAAGGAGCAAATCTAGAACAGCTTGTCATCACAACAGAATAACGCCTAGAAGGGCCAATGAATGATGCAGTGATCCAGGAGTTCACCGAACAAGAGGCCACAACAAAGAACCAGGCTGAATCAGGTTGAGCCAAGATCGAGGCATTCAAGGTAGAATTGGTCAGACCAAAGTGACTCGAGATGAGTCATAGGTGAGTGTTGGGGGCCTGTTGGCCCTTGACCAAGTTTTGGGAATTTCTTGGTCATGTTGACCTATTTTGGAACTTCAACAGCCTATCGAAGGAGGAGAGCAAGACAAAGCATAGATCATAAGATCTTGACCCCATTTTTGGCCCCTTTTTGGGTTTTTGAGAATATGTAATGGGAATGGGATGTTGGTCCATGGGTTTACCCATGTTTAGGCCTATTTTTTTATGTATATATAGATGTCTAGGCCATATAGAGGAGGGGGATGATATATATATGTGATGTAGTCTAAGTGACAAGAGTTGGATTTGTGTGATCAAGGCTTTGTGCATTCTATGTAAGACTTGCAGAGCTGAGTACAAGTCCTTGTGTGATACAATAGGAGGCTTAGTGTTGTAATGCAAGGAAGAAGGATATAGCGAGATGCACAGATATTTTGTCCCATGTGGAGTAAGTGTTTTGAGGCTCTATGCTTGTAACCGATTGACTAAAGACAATAAAGAAGAAGAGTTGGTGGACGTAGCCTCAGGAGAGGGGTGAACCACATAAACACTGTGTTATCTTGATTTGTTCTTGTCTTAATGTGTTTATGTCTGCTTTTTCTAAGTGCTTGAGATGATTAGATAGATATTCTTATGCTTAGTGCTAATGATATGTAGAATGATAGATCTGATATACATGAATATGCTCAATGCTTGATCTACCAGATCTGACCTATTTACTTATGATAAGTGCTTAAATACATTAGATCATTGTTAATGCTGCAAATTTATGTCTTATAAGAGAAGTGGTTATTGACTGTATATTGAGGAATTGATGGTGCTAAGTGTTGTATTAAGTAGTACAATCACAGAGTTGTGTCCCAGCTAAGGTTGCAGACACTTGATTCTTGCAACCACCCCTGTCTCTACCTCAGGTGAGACTTCATCTGTTTCAAGGGTGTTGCCAAAAGGGATGGTAGTTAGGGTTTTGTTGGTGTGCTATTGTAGCATTGAACCTTGGGTCTGCCTCTGTGCCAACAAATGGTCAGAACTATGCTTTCTATAATAAAAGGATGAAAATGTTTTTCTAGGAACATGGATTTTATGTATGGAAAGAAATAATAGACAAATACACCGCACCTGCCACTCCCCCAACATATAAAGATGAAAAGAAACTGAGTGAAAACAATTCAAGGGCTATGAATTTTATTATGAGTGGTCAGACTAGTTCAATATATGTCAAGGTTATGCACTATAATTCTACAAAGGATATTTGAGACAAACTTCATAATGTTTACGAAGGATATTCTGAATTCAAAGGGGCCAAGTTTCAAACTTATCGATGTCAATTTGAATAACTTAAAATGAAGGAAGATGAATATATTGCAACTTACTTTCTACGAGTTGATGAGATAGTGAACGCTATTAAAGGCTTGGGAGAAGAAGTTAAATAACCAATCATTGTCCAAAAGATACTAAGGTCTCTTCCAATGATATTTGACCCTGAGATTTCATGCCTATAAGAAAGAGAAGATATTTGTACATTAAGCATGGACGAGCTACATGGAATATTTACAACTTTTGAAATGAGAAAAAATATGAGAACCCATCTAGGAAGGAAGCAACTTTCAAAGCATCCAGGAAGACAAAGAAGAAGAATAAGAAAAATTCAAAGTCAAACTGAAGTTGTAGTGATGATTTAGTAAAATATGAATAAATAGTCGACTTTGTAAGAAAGTTGAAGAGATGAACCAACAAGTACAAAGGTATGCTTCCATTAAAATTCTTTAATTGTGGTGGAATTGGTCATTTTTCTTCTAAATGTCCATATTCTAAGAATTCATATAGTGATGAATAAGAAGCTCCCAAGAAACAAAAGAAATATAAAAAGTGAAAAAAAAGGGAAAACAAAAATAAATTCATCAATAAAATCCTTTTCTCAAAAGAATAAAGTTCTTCATCTAATGAGGATGATGAAAGAGATAGTGACTCGGAAATAGTACTCTTTATGGCCATGGAAAATTAGAAAGGAACTCCTAAAAGTGACAAAGAAGAAGGTGAAGTAAATCTTGAGGTAGAACTAATTGGTTCTTTAATTGAGTTGAAGAAAGAAAGGAAGAAAAACAAGTCACTCAAGGAAGAAATGATCAAGCTAAAGGATGGTTCTCAAAAACCAAATACAAAATTTAAAGAAGTTTTTCACTTCAAAATAAATGTAAAAGAAGTAGAAAAGAGAGAAAAAAATTCTCCCAAGACAACTTAAGGAATATCTGAAGATCTAAAAAAGCTTGAAGAAGAATCTGATTAACAAGAAGACTTGAAGAATAAATAATCTCCTTGAAAACCCAACTTGAAGAAGGAAAGAGAACGGAAGAAGTAATGAATATCCAGATGATAAACAAAGAAAAAGAGTGTGAGAACCTTGAATAAGAAGCCATGTCATTGAGAGTTGAAGTCAACAAGCTCAACAAAAAATTGAAAATTTCTCAAGTGCTAAAATACATTCTAAACTCTCAGAGACCATGCGGTGACAAGTCTGGACTAGGTTATAAGAAAATTCATTTTGAGAAAGGTTCAAGCTCCATAATGAAATAAATAGAACAAAAGAGTTAAACATAAGTCATTAGAAGTACCAAGCCTTCAAAAAAGAATATTTAGGTAATAGAAGAATTAATCCAATCACAGGAACACGATATCGTTAGAGGAATGAATACAAAAGAAGTATATTTCCAAGAAGACCTTATACCTTCAGGTATCAAAGAAGAATTAATCATCGAGACGGAAAAAATAGAAGAGAAGATCGTGATAAACAAAGGCATGAATTCAAAAGGACTACATCACAAAGAGGATCATTTTCTTCTTGGTATCAAAGTTTCTTTTTGGGTCATTGTTTTACATGTAATAATCTTGGACATAAATATGTGGATTTCAAAGTGTATGGAAGAAATGTTCAAGCAAGATATTCTTATGTTCCCCCCCACAATATTGAATGCTACAAATGCCACAACTATGGACACATATATTGGAACTATAGAAGCATGATGAAGCCTTCCATGAAGGAAAACATTGATGTCAGATATAAGAAGGTTTGGAGAAGAAAAGAGAAACAAGAAGAGTAGGAAAATGAATAACAGGTACCATACATCATACTCTAAGGATTTGCAGTAGTGAAATATCATGTTGAATATATGGGCCAAAAGTAAGATGTCAGAATTCAAGAAGATGATGAATCTATATGCAAACAGGAAGATGACTCAACATCAAAGCAGCTTGAATTGTTCTTCTAATCTATCAAGATTGAAGAATCCCAATAATGTGAATAATGAAGAGAGGGAGACTAAGAAACAACATATGGGTCAGCATCGTGTGCAGTTGAGTAGCAGAGTCATGTACAATTGTTATGACACATTGATAGAGATGATTTCATGAGATATTTGGCAATTCTAGTAGATAGTACTTGACATGAACCAGAGAAGATACGTGAAAGTGGATGAAAGAATATGACTCAGAAAAGAAGCATATTACCAGGTTGAACCAGCTAGTCACGGGAAGGAAAGCAGTGAAAGGAACAAAAATACAAGGGGTGAGAAACCATCAACAGGAGATATACCATCAAAGGGAAATTGTTGAATAGTGTGTTCATTGATGTCTAAGCAATGAACATGAAAAAACATGAATAATTTACCTTATATGAATGATTTTAATATATGTCAGTGAATTACAGGAGGAAGCACCAATAGACAAGAAGCATCGAAAGAGAGGAAACGAAGCAAATACAAGAAGCCCCACATTGATCTACACAAAATATTGCAAAAGAATACAGTGGGAGAGAAATCATCATAGGGAGTTTCCCTTAATGTCAAAACGGAAGAGAAGGAACAAAAGAAAAAGAGAAATATCAAAAGCATGAAGACATGAGGAGCACATGAAGATAAAGAGAGATTGTTTAGAGAAGGTATATTGTCAGGGGGAGTCACTATTTTCTATTGATATCAAAATGGAAGAGAAACATCATGAGAGAAATATCATAAGCATGAAGATAGGGGAAGAAACCCCAAAGAGAGTTACCCTTTGCTAATGATGTCAAAGGGGGAGAGAAGCATGATGAGAGAAAGGTCAAAAGAATTGGTAATAGGTGGAGTATGATTGTTTCCATCAATACAAAAGGGGGAGATTGTTGGATATTTGGTTTTCATTGATGTCAACCCTGGTCAACTCTACAAGAAGCCCTAAAATATGGATAAATGGTTAAGTGGTTGAGAGACCCTAGAGGTGTGGTCATTAAGCCTGAAGTGTTTGAAGAAACAAAGTGTGAAGGAAAATGTAAATGCATGAACAACCCTCATATATTAATATTTCTCATCATTCCATTTCCAAATATATGTGATCTGCCATGTGGTTCCTCATGGTTGAGGACATATTCCCTCTTGAATATGGAATCCCTGAAGTATGGTTAAGAAACCCTAAACAGTTGTAACAAGAAGTGACAAGTCGACCCCAAATTAATTAAAAGAAGAAAATTTGTTTCAAACAAGAAGTTACAAGTCGACACTGTTGCAATGAATATTAAAATAAATATTAAGGATATTTTTGGTAAAGTTGGCCCCAATGGAATAATCATTAAAAAATTATTTTTAATTTTATTTGGGTCAAGTCGGCCCTATAAAGAGGGTGTCAAATCTAGTATAAATAAGGCACCTAGGAGTTCATTTGTTACATCAACTCAAGCAATTTTTATCTGAGGTAACCAATGAGATCTGAGATGAATTTCAGAGGGAATATGAAGTGAAGAAGGGAAGAATTCCAAGGGAAGATGAAGTCTTGTGATTATGTGTTCTAAGGTATGTTATTTAAAGGCCATTTTACCATTTTTGCTATAAATGTTTTTTCTAGAATGATTCAGATAAGAAAAATTGGATACTATTGAGAAGACATATCAAGGTACATGTGGTAAAAATTTCCACTTCTAGGTCATTTTATTGTTTGAGACACACTCTATGGAAGATAGGGTTTTTGACTAGTCATGAAACTAGTCTCAAACAGGTGTTTTGAGAAAAAAAAGCATAATTACTTCATAGAGGATCCAAATTATGTGAGAAAAATTGCATTGGAAAGACAACAACCTGTTGGCGTTCGGAAGTCACTCCTGGATTGCTAGCAGGAGCAGAGCCCGAAGCCCATCAGTTTAATGTCACGATTTGTTTAAAGGGTGATCAAATGGAGGAAAACTCAAAATGGCATCGTGTCAACTCAGACACTAGACCAGGCATGCATGAAAGAGTGAGGTCTTGATAAACTCCAAACAGTGAGTCGTAGTAAAGGGTGAGTAGATGGAAGACTTATGCAAGGAGGGTGCAAGGTCTATCACAGACATCCGGTTCGGGACAGACTGAAGAAGAATGCATCCGAATATGAAATCCTTTCACACTCAAATACAAATACCAGAGGGCACGACAACATCACAACAAATCCTTTGTTGTAACAAGATGCACTACTGTGAATCCTCAAGCAAAAGATGAAACAAATATGGAAAAGAAAGAGAATTGTTTGTTATAAACCAAGAAATCTCAAACACAGAGGCATAACCAGGAAACCAGAATATTGCTGAAACTTTACAGTTGGGAGCTTAGCTCTACCATCGATAGATACAAAAATGGCAAAAATGCCTACATATACTCAAAACAAAAATAACAGCGGAACCAAGAAGATGCAATAAAAGCTTTGCGTCTGCATGGCTTCTGACACTCTGCAGCCACAATCTTTGAATAACCGTGCAATTTATGGCAGACGTGATCGATCTTCTTACAGTTACATCGGTGAATCGACGTGCCTTTAATTCAATGCAGGACATCCCCATAATGGCGGAGATGATGTCTAACCACCCTCAACCGCTTCAATAAATGCTTATTGGGATCGAGGACAGCTCAACCAACTCAGCACCTCAGGATATGGAAGACTCCTCACATTGCCACCTGGACTAACTGAAAGGCTCGAGGGACGAGCATGAAAGGCCAACAAGGAGAATAGGGGCGAATGATAGAAGTGATGGCCTCAGATTACAAGGTCACAGAGGGAAAGGCATGGCGCAGGAAGAGTGGCAAATGGGAGTCTTATGGTGGAATAAAACAGGCGGAAGAGGAGGAAGATGAGGGGTAATGGACTCATTCTTTAGCGAGAGGCTGACGTGGAAAAGGAGCGGATACGTGGCAGGTGGCGACTGGATAACGAGAGGGGGACGGGCCACCTGGGTGGAGATGGGGAGGCGGATAGATGACACACGGCAGCATGGGAGAGGTGGAAAGGAAGGTGTGACGACGGGAGAAGGGCCCACACAGGGTTAAAGACGGGGCAACTGAGAAGGACGTGGCTGCCTTGTCATCACTGATCTGAGCGCTGAAATCTCAGCCGCCGGAAGCTGCTTATTCGATT
>JASDQU010099865.1:731406-743099 GCA_032191745.1 Picea mariana
CTTCATTTACATTATATCCCCCCTATACAAGAAATATCGCTAACATTTGGCTCCATGGGGGATAGAGTCGTCCCTGTGATGCTCTAAGAACTCTTTTGCAGACTTAGTGCCTTTGCTGTTGGGCTATGGAGTCATTTATTAGTCCGAAAAAACAAAACAAAAAAAAAACAATATTTACAAAACAAAAATGAGACGAGCCGACTACGGCTCACAGAAAACACTTCTTTAAGAAATGCCCATTAACTGGGCCACTGAAAACTTCATTGCCTTCCAGATCCTGCAACCTGTAAGTGTTGTTGGAAAATGCTTCAAGGATCTTGAAAGGCCCGAACCAAAGGGCATCAAATTTACTGTGTTTTCCCTTTTCCTGTCTGGGTGCATCCCACTTGAGCACCAGGTCGCCCTACTCAAACTCTTTCTTCTTGTTTTTCCTGTCAAAATCCTGTTTGATCTTTTGCTGACGGTTGTAAGCTCTATCCAGGACCTGTTCTCTGATCTGCTGCACCTCCACCATCTGATGAATCCTTCTGAGCACATGGTTGGGTTCCCCCTCATAGTCTTGGAGGAGGTTTGCCACAGGCAAGGCAAGCTGAGTGGGGAAAACGACCTCAATCCCATAAACAAGCTAGAAGGGTGAGAGGCCCAGGGATTTCTTTGTTGTCACTCGATCGGCCCAAAGTGAAAATTTGAGCTTTGAGTCCCAGGCCCTTTTATTATCCTCTAATAGCTTTTTGATTAGCTTGATTAGGCTTTTATTAGAGGACTCTGCCAGTCCATTTCCTTGAGGATAGTAGGGAGTGGAATGAATCAGTGAGATCCAAAATTGGTCACAAAATTTGATCAGAGGCTCAGACCGAAATGGGGAAGCGTTTTTAGTGACGATTTTGCTAGGGCAGCCGAACCTAGCTACGATGTCTTCCAGAAAGCTGATGATGACTTTGTGAGAAGTGCTTCTGGTAGAGACAGCTTCTATCCATTTAGTGAAGTAGTTGGTTGCTGTCAAAATCCATCGGTGCTGACCACTTGAGGGAGGATGAATTTCCCCGATGAAGTCCAATCCCCACTGCTGAAAGGGTGCTGAGACCACCACAGGTTTCAATGGCAGGGATTTGAGCTGCTGCTTCCCTGAAAATTTATGACATTTAATGCAAGCTCTAATTTCCCTGTAGACATCGAGAAATAAGGTGGGCCAGTAATACCCAGCTCGGAGGATCTTGTGAGCTGTGGTATTCCAAAAATAATGGCCTCCACAGAGACCATTATGAAAATCATTTATAACTTTCTGGGCCTGCTGTGGGTCCAGACACATTAGTAATATCCCCTGGGGATCTTTCCAATACAAGGCTTGGCCAACAAGACAATACCTGACAACTTTGAGATTTAAAGCTCTGGCTTTTCATTTTTCCATCTCATCAGGGGGTCTCAACTCCTGTAGGAAATACAAGATATCTTTGTACCAGGGGCATGCTGATAGTGGTACAATGCTTTGGGAACCCCTATTGGATGAATCAGCTGGCTCATTGATAAGATTGATCTCCAAGGCTTTATAATTGGATTCGGCCATGAGCTTGGCCAAACCCTGCCCCTTTATTAGCTTAGTGGGCTTAATTTCCAGATCAAATTATAGGATCTTGGCAATCCATTTACCCCTTCTTCCATCTATGTCAGGCTGTATAAGAATGTCCTTCACAGAGGTTGAAGGGACATATGCAATGATCTTTGAATGTAAGACATAGACCCTGAAAGCTTTAAGAGCTTTCACCAAGGCATAGGCCTACTTCTCCATGATCTCATAGCGGAGCTCTGCATCTCTCAGCGCCTTGCTGAAGAAGGCAATAGGCTGCTCTTGCCCTTGATCGCTTTTCTGCAACAGAACTGCTGCTACTGTGTCAAAGGAAGAAAAATAAAATATCATAAAATCTTTAGAATAATTTGGAATGATTAGCACAGGAGCCTCAGTTAATGCTTTCTTTATTTGGTCAAAAGACTTCTTGGGTTCAGCAGTCCATTTTATTTCATGGCCCTTCCTGAGCATGGCTGTGATGTGTTTCACCAATTCAGCAAAATTTGAGACAAACCTCCTCAGGAAATTAATCCTTCCTAGAAATGCTTGGACCTCCTTTTTATACCTGGGAAATGACAGGGACTGGATTTCTTCTACCCTGTTAGGATCAATTCTCACTCCCTCTGCTGAGACTATATGGCCTAACAGCTTCCCCTCTTGCATAGCGAACAATGACTTCTTGGGATTCAGGGAAAGGCCAAACCTGCGACACTTCAGGAAAACTCTCTTCAAGTGGGAGTGGTGCTCGATGTCAGTCTTGGAGAATACTGTTATGTCATATAAGTAAATTACCATGAACTTATCTTTTTCCCCAATGAAGGCTATGTTCATGGCTCGCTAAAATGTTGCTCCCGCGTTCATCAGCCCAAATGGCATCTTGGCATACATGAATGTGCCCCAAGGCGTGGTGAAGGCAGTCTTTTCTCTGTCCTCGGGCATGAATGATATCTGGTTATAGCCAGAAAAACCATCGATCATAGATATCCTGGACGCACCAATGACCCTCTGCAATATGTGTTCCATGTTGGGCAGGGGGTAATTGTCCTTCCTCGAACTCCTGTTCAGGTTCCTGAAATCGACACAGAGTCTAATTTCTCCGCTCTTCTTTCTTACTGGGACCAAATTGGCTACCCAGCTGGAGTATCTTAAGGGGACTATGATATGGGCATCCAACAGCTTCTTCACTTCCCTCTCCATGACAGGCAGCAGCGTCGGATTTATCTGTCTCAGCTTCTGCCTGAAAGGTCTAGCCTCCTCCTTCAGTGGGATCTTGTGCTCAATGACTGACGTGTCATATGTCTTGAGGTCTTCATAGGTCCACACGAACATGTCAGCAAACTCCCTCAGCAACTTTGTATATCCACTCCTCTGTTCCTCAGTCAAACTCTTTGACAACTTGACCAATTTGGGCTCCTCCGGTGTGCCTATGTTGCACTCAGTCGTATCAGCATCATCACCTAAAATCCTGCCCTTCATCGCCACATCGTTCCCATTGAACAATCTTTCTAATGGGACCAGCCCTTTTGGTATATGATTGCTCTACAGTTGAATAATCTGATGATCAGCAACTTTGTTCAACAACTCCTCAGGGTGGGGGTCAGGTTATTCATTAGGGTCCTCATCTATGCGCGACGCAGAGAAGTCATCAATGGATTGGAGGAATTTCTCGATCTTCTGATCATCTTCGAATACCTTCCAATGTCTGACATTGTCTGGCATAGAGGGTCTATATCTTATTTCCACCTCTGATCTATCAGCGGGCAGCGCGGGAGCTTTGAACAAACTAGCTGAGAAAGCCTGAAAATCAGCTGAAGCATTTTCTTCCCTTGGAATGAAAGAGATGTTAAAATCCAGGAAGAAACTATCAATAAGGTCCCATACCTAGTTCCTGTAGTTCTTGAGATGTGGGTGCTTGGTCTGATAGATGTTTTTGACCTGCTGGACAATTAATTCTGCATCCTCAAACACAGCCATTTCCCTGATTCCCATTTCTTTCGCAACCCTCAATCCCAGAACTAGAGCTTCATATTCTGCCACATTATTGGTGACTTCAAATTCCATCTTGTATGACAGTGATATGGTTTCCTGAGAAGGAGACTTGAATACCACTCCGACACCTGCACCTATACTGGAAGAAGCTCCATCAAAGAACATCTTCCAAACAGAGGTGGTTGGAGGAGGCATCCCCTGATTAAGACTGAGCTGCTTTCTAATCTGTAAAGGGGCCTCAGGTTCATCAGTGAATTGCAATAAGCTAGATCCTAAGTCATTGTCTAAGGCATAGATGGGATGATTAGTGGGGTTTGCTTCATCACTGACTATGTAGGCTAGCTGGGCTTCTCTGTATAATCTCCTATGTTTCCCCCCAAAGACTGGAATGGTGGCATACATGAGATCCATCTGCAGCGTCCCTCCAAGTCTCTTAATCCAAGACCTTGACAACAACATGCCAAACTTGGGGGGAACATCAGCTACCACTATATCCATGACCATGCTTTTCATGGGTAGCTAAAACAGGGAAACTACCAGGTTCTTGATGACTCCCAAACATGGTACCCTCCTGGAGTCGAAAGAATAGAGGTCATGATAGGCTCTGGTGACTTCTAATCCTAGCTCTTCCATGATGGATTTGGGCATGAGGCTGTGGGAGGCCCCTGAATCCATTAAGAAATTATGCAGCACTTTGTCATGTATGTTCAGAGAGGTGTAGAAGGGAGGGGATGAATCATCTCTGTCTTCTACCATGGGACCTAGGACCACTGCAGGCCTTTCATCTTGGAGGATTATGAAGTCTGTGGAAGGGCTGGAGGCTTCAGATTTCAATAGGTCGGAGAAGCGTTTTTTGAATTCCCCATGTTTGATTAACTCAGTGAGGGGCACAGGGATTCTGATCTTTTGGATTTCATGCTCAAAATTAAAGGAAGGTGTAAACTTTGGAATTTCTCTAATCTCGGGAGCATGATTTTGAATAATAATAGGGGAGGGAGGTTGGGCCTTCTTACCTCTGTGGGTGTCTGCTGTCTCTTCAGCAGGCTTATCTGCTCTAGTGGATGACTCAGGAACATCAGGCGCTTCTCTCTTCTTGTCAGATCTTAGATTATACCTGCCTCGGCCGCCGCCAGCTTTGTCTCCCTTGCTCAATTCATTCAGTTGGTTGTTCATGAGAGACTCCTCATATGCTGACTTAGTTAGGTGGGGGAAAGGAGGAGTGACTTCTACAGAGTGTATTTTAGGCTCAGGCTCCTCTGCTTCTGCTTCCTCCTCATCAACTACAAGGTTTTTCTGAAAGGGGGCCTGAATCCTTTGGTCATCTCTGTCTCTTTCCTTCTCTTTGTGCATAGTTGGGGGAGAAAAATTGTTTGGTCTCCTGAAACCTCCTTTATTTTCGGTGTTCTGAAGGCCTTTATACATCTGCCTCCTTTCCACCTTCAATATCTCCACCTCTTCTTTAAGAAAGTTCATTACTTGGGCCATCTCATTCACTTGTGGATGAGACAATGATGGGCCAGGGATGGTGGAGTTAGAAGTCGAGGCTTCTGATTTTCCTTTTCTTCTGTCTGTGTTAGCTTTGCTCCTCAATCTGTCAGCATCTAGCATGGTGGATTCCACTTCTATAGCTGCATATTTCATTTGAGCCAAAGAAGTGTCTCTTCTTTCTCTTAATATGAGATAGAAATCAGGGTCAAAGTCACTAGCATATGAAATTTGAGCAGAGGCTTCGAAAGGCTTTATTTCTGCAGGAATCTTATTATACATCTTGTTAAATCTTTTGGAAAAGTCAGAGACTGACTCTCCTTCCTGCTTCTTCAGGGACCCAAACTTAGTCATGTAATATATGTAATCTTTTCTATCTCCCCACTGCCTCAGGAAAACATTATCCAGGGCTTCAATACCAGCAATAGATCCAGGGGCCAGCCCCCTGAACCATTTTCTAACCTCACCATCCAAACTCTAGACAAAGACTCTCATCCAAACATATTCTTTCTCGATATTGAGGTTATCTGCATAACTGTAAAAAGCAGCCAAGTGCTCTTCAGCAGTTATGTCCCCTTCCCCAGTGAACTTGGGCATATACTTCAAGTAGTCTCCATCAGGGAGAGGGTTCATGGGATGAGGCAGGACCAAAGGGGCATATCTAGCAGCGACTATAGCATCCATTCTGTTCTGAGGGGGGTTAGCACCATCCATAGGGATGTTGAGTGGAGGAGAACTCGGAGGATATGGAGTGTGAACAGGTGAGGAAGAAAAAGGGGTCCTCACAGGAGAACTCGGAGGAGATGTAGGGGAAAACAAAGAGACGTCCGAGGGACTTAAGTGTGCAGGTATTTCTCTCTGTGCAGCAGTAGTAATCAAAGGAGGAGTGGTGAATCCTCCTGAGGGGAAAGTGACAAGGATCTCTCCCTCTGATACTAGACCAGGAGGAGAAAACTCAGCAGGAACACTCCCAAAGTTCAGAAAACGGGAAACCTCAGAGGAAGTGCGACTAGGAAGCTGAAAATCAGAAAATGGAGTTCTTACAGAAGGGGATGGCGTATTACCTTTTTCAGTGACTGGAACTTCTTTTGCAGAGCTCTTTCCCTTTCTGCGCACTGCTTCCAAGTCTTCCTCTGGTCTGGCTAAGGGAAAATGCATATTAGACCTCATGTGTCTACCTCTCGAAGCCACAATTGATAGAACAGGTTCTCCCCAGCGGAGTCGTCACAGTGGAGTCGCCAGGTGCACAGCAGCAATCTTCAAGTTCTGATATCTGATGCACCTTCAGAAATCAGTTGATCTTTGTCGTTCAATCCTAGGGAATATATTCAACATCGTCCCCGGCAACGGTGCCAGGAAATGTTGGCGTTCAAAAGTCACTCCTGGATTGCTAGCAGGAGCAGAGCCCGAAGCCCATCAGTTTAATGTCACGATTTGTTTAAAGGGTGATCAAATGGATGAAAACTCAAAACGACATCATGTCAACTCAGAAAATAGACCAGGCATGCATGAAAGAGTGAGGTCTTGATAAACTCCAAACAGTGAGTCATAGTAAAGGGTGAGTAGATGGAAGACTTATGCAAGGAGGGTGCAAGGTCTATCACAGACATCCGGTTCGGGACAGACTGAAGAAGAATGCATCCGAATATGAAATCCTTTCACACTCAAATACAAATACCAGAGGGCACGACAACGTCACAACAAATCCTTTGTTGTAAAAAGATGCACTACTGTGAATCCTCAAGCAAAAGATGAAACAAATATGGAAAAGAAAGAGAACTGTTTGTTATAAACCAAGAAATCTCAAACACAGAGGCATAACCAGGAAACCAGAATATTGCTGAAAATTTACAGTCGGGAGCTTAGCTCTACCATCGATAGATACAAAAATGGCAAAAATGCCTACATATACTCAAAACAACAACAGCAGCGGAACCAAGAAGATGCAATAAAAGCTTTGTGTCTGCATGGCTTCTGACACTCTGTAGTCGCAATCTTTGAATAACCGTGCAATTTATGGCAGACGCGATCGATCTTCTGACAGTTACATCGGCGAATCGACGTGCCTTTAATTCAATGCAGGACGTCTCCATAATGGCGGAGACGATGTCTAGCCACCCTCAACCGCTTCAATAACTGCTTCTTGGGATTGAGGACAACTCAGCCAACTCAGCACCTCAGGATATGGAAGACTCCTCACGTTTCCACCTGGACTAACTAAAAGGCTCGAGGGACGAGCATCAAAGGCCAACAAGGAGAATAGGGGCGAATGATAGAAGTGATGGTCTCGGATTACAAGGTCACAGAGGGAAAGGCGTGGCACAGGAAGAGTGACAAAGGGGAGGCTTATGGTGGAATAAAACAGGTGGAAGAGGAGGAAGATGAGGGGTAATGGACTCGTTCTTTGGCGAGAGGATGACATGGAAAAGGAGCGGATACGTGGCAGGTGGCGACTGGATAACGAGAGGGGGACGGACCACCTGGGCGGAGATGGGGAGGCGGATATATGACACACGGCAGCATGGGAGAGGTGGAAAGGAAGGTGTGACGACGGGAGAAGGGCCCACACGGGGTTAAAGACGGGGCAACTGAGAAGGACGTGGCTGCCTTGGCGTCGCTGATATGAGTGTTGAAATCTCATCCGCCGGAAGCTGCTTATTTGATTCCGGAACCCCCCCCCCTCTGCTTAAAGTTAGAAAGGCAGGGGGGGGTCCGGAATGGTCTTCATCGCCGTTGATCCGGGCGCACTCATCTGGGCCATCGAAGAGGTGCGACCCCGATTCCGGACCCCCCCCCCCCTTGCTTAAAGGTCGAAAGGCAAGGGGGGTCTGGAATTTGCTGTGCGCCGTCGATCTGGGCGCGCAAATCTGGACCACCCGGTCTTGCTTGCTGCTTATCACGGGCGCATTGTCGCCCAAAACTTTGGACAAGTGGGTTTTTACCCCTTCATTTACATTATATCCCCCCTATACAAGAAATATCGCTAACACAACCTATGGTATGTTGTGTGTGATTTTAAGAACCATATATCAAATATTTAGTATGTGTAATGCTCTACAAGTTCTCTCTCCATAATAGGCCAGAATTCAACAAGGTTTTCCATTTTCTCTATAACTCCTTTTCGGGGACGATTTAGGGAGTAAAACTTGGAGGAATTTCATAGAATATAGTGAATAATATTGGGTACAAGTTTTAGACCTTTATTCATTACAAGTACAGAGTTATGCTTGTTGAAATTTAGGGTTTGTGACTAATCCAAAAACTAGTCCCATGAGACTGAGGTAAAGTTTGATGAATAGGTTATTCTCTTGTTGTTGAAGATGAAGAAGGTATGAGTGTCTATGATATGATGCACCGGGTTTGTTACAAAATCAAAGGTATGTTTTTATATGAATTTTGAAGGTTATTTCTTGATGTTATGATACATGAATGAGACATGTTTTGGAGATTTGGGCATATTCTTTGAGGAACATATTGAATGTATGGTGTATTTTTGGTACATGGTTTGAGGCATATTGTTGGTACACATATTATATATATTGGAATGTATATTTGTCACATATTTGATGATGTTATGGCACATGTTTGAGGCATACCTTGGTATATGGTGAGAGATACTCTTGGTGATATTGGCACATGATATATGAGTGGATTTGGTCTCATTGATGGTGACTATCGGTGGTAGTGACATGTTGATGATGGTATATCAGTGACAATGAAAGTGGTAGTGACAATGGCAGTGGCATTGACGCTGACAATGACAGTGGAAATGACAGTGATAGTGACAGTGGCTATGGCAGTGATAGTGAAAGTGAAAGTAGCAGTGACAGGTTGAGTATACATTTATATTTCATGACAGAAGGAAGGGGAAAGGAAAGGGGGTTGTATCCTCCTTTCAATTATATCCAAAGAATACATGGAGTTGGAGCCTGTAAATCAGGGGCTCATAGCCTCCTTCCAGTTGGAGCTGGAGAATACAAGGAGTTAGAGATTTCTTCAGGTTGGAGCCTGTAAATCAAGGGGTTAGAGCCTCCTTCTAGTTGGATATGGAGAATTTAGGGAGTTATAGATTCCTTCATGTTGGAGCCTGTAAATAGGGGTTTGGATCCTCCTTCTAGTTGGTACTCGAGAATTTGGAATTTGGTGCTTCCTATGAATGTAATCTTTGATATATAAGAAAGCATTATGTGGTTTTCTCCCATTCAGGTTTCCATGTAAAATACTAGCGTATTGTGTATATTTTTATGATGTGATGAATTGTTTATTATTATATTTTTATGATATGTTAAATGAAATTATAAGTGAATGGAAGCATTGACAAGTTAATGTTGTGATTGAAATTGGAAAAAAGTGATCAATATTGATGCACCCTCCCCACTTAGTATTGGTGAATATTACAACAGAGATGACTAAACAAAGTATACAATGAACACCGAATAAGGATTTACAAGTTCTTTTCTTGCATGAGGAAATGCAAACCCTTGGGTTTGGGGGAGTGTTGGGATTTTTTTTTTCATATTTCTCCACCCAGTAAAGTCATTTTTATTAAACCATTTCCTGCACAATATGTTTCCATCTACACCATAAAGTTCATTAAATATTGTTGGCACAGCGGCAGACCCAGGGTTCAATGCTACAACAACACACCAACAAAACCCTAACTACCGACCCTTTTGGCAACACCTGCGAAGCAGATGAAGTCTCACCCGAGGTAGAGGAAGAGGGTAGAGGCACGGGTGGTTGCAGAACTCCAATGTTTGCAACCTTAGCTGGGAAACAGATCTGTGACTATAACACCTTTCATAGCACTTAACAGTTATAGTTCAGTAGTATTCAATCTTTGTCTATAGTGCCAATAAACCCTAATTACAGCATAACACAGTATTCAACAAGATTCAACAGATCAAAGCACTAAGCATACAAATAGAGATCAGATCTAGCATTCATTCACATTATTCATCATCAACAGATCTACCTATCATTCATCTATATCAAAGCACTAAGAAAGTAAATACATAAATACATAAATACATTAACACATCGTACAAAGCATTCATAACACAAGATGTACATGGTTCACCCGCACCCTGGGGATATGCCCACCAACTCTTCGTCTTATTTATTATCTTTCTTCAACCTTCTTACATGCACAAATCCTTCAGATCAACTTCCCAGAGGACAAAAGATCTGCGCACTCTTCGCTAGATCCTCCCTCCCCAAGCTAGCTTACAACACAAAGCCTACATATAGTCCCTTACAACCACTTGCACTCAGCCTTGCAGACATACACAAAGAACTTACAATTGTTACTTGCACTTAGCACTACTTACAATTGACTTGTCATTCACACTTAGCCATTCATACTCACTTATCACTTAGCACACCGACCTACTAGGTCTACTTCTTACATCACCTAGATACTTATTTATACATTACAAAATCGGGCCTAAACATGGGTAAACCCATGGTTCGACATCCCCATGCCCATTACATAATACAAAATCCCAAAAATACCCAAGAGGGGGCTGAGATCCCATGATCTTTGCTTCTTATTGCACTTTGCCTTCGACAGCCCGTCGAAGTCCCAAAAATAGGTCCAACATGACCAAGGATCCTCAAAACTTGTTCAAGGGCCAACAAATACAATTATTCATGATTCATGGATAATACATCATTTTTCTATGTTTTTAGTGTTTAAAGGTGATTATATCATAGTTTTGTTGATTATGGTTCATATCAAGAAATTTGTGTTTTTAGTATTTTCATAAGCTATAGGTTTGGTTGGTAATGCAAATTTCAGAACTTAGCACCCAAGTATTCACAAACCCTATTGGTAGTCCAAGTACAGATATTCAAGGTTCAAAATTTTCCTATTCTCCAAGTTATCTTCAACATGCTCAATTTGAATTGGTCTTCGTCAAGCTTCAATTTCTTGCATACAAGATCAGACATAGGCCAAAGTTTAGTTCAATGCAGTTCAATTCCTGTACCACCAGTTCACTTCCTATACTTGAAATCCTTTGTTGGCATACTTCCACCCCTCTAGTTGGGATTTGGCCACATAGAATTTGAATATATAAATTCCATCATGGTTTTTGTCCTTTGGTTCATGCCTAGGTCCAACGTGTGAGCCTCTAGCTCATGGTCAAGTTCGGGTCAAATTTAGCAAAAAATTCCAAACAAGAATCTTTGAACATGATTTGAAGGAAGATGAGGGAGAATCATGGAACTCCGGGACATGGGTTTTGTGGATAAGGATATCATTTATCTAAATTGTGAGTTGATTTTCCAAATAATTCACTACCTGGGAGATATGGTCATTTCTCTAATAGGGGTTTTCCCAAATTTACTATTACAACATGATTTTTAAAAGAACCCAAATTTGTAATGGACATTTCTAGTTTTGGGGGATTTAGCTCCATATTTCCTCACTAATTTATACCTATAAAAGAGATTCATAGGACTTATAAGGATTCATTTTTGTGCAATTAGATATTTGGTAGAGTAGAATTCATTCTTGTATCAAATATCCAAAGAGTTGATTGTTGCCAATTGTACATAGAGTTTTTAATATTTAATGGGAATTGATTGTTGTTTATCCATTGAGCATCATTTGAATATGAGTTATTCTTTGTAGGTACGCTGGCCAAGTTGA
>JASDQU010099865.1:747037-761889 GCA_032191745.1 Picea mariana
TAAAAATTTCATGAAAAGTTCTTGAAAATTAAAAGCCATTGTTCCTAATGATTGTAACCATTGGATTCCTAGTACAACATCTACACCACCCATGGGTATAGCAATCATTGGACTATTCATTACATATTCCCCCATTGTAAGATTGATCTTATTGTAGTTTCCTGAGAAATTGATAGTTCCTCCATCTGCAATCATTACTTGAAACTTTGGCGCTGGATATACAAAGCAATTGAGATCTTTGGCTAATTTATAGTGAATGAAATTATGAGTACCACCAGAATCAATTAGGACTATTACATTTTTCTTTTTGATGTATCCTTCGATCTCGAGGGTTTGAGGACTGCTAATTCTAGCCAATGCATTACACGATATCGTGGGAGTCAACTCTTCAGACGAAATTGCTTCTACGTTTTCATCTTGAGATGGTTCTTGCTCTTGTTCTTCTTCCTCTTCACAATCTATGTATAATAATTTATTCTCACCACACTTATGTCCCTTATTGTACTTGTTGTCACAATTAAAGAAATAACCTTTTGCTTTTCTTTCCTCCAATTGTTGAGGTGTCAACCTTGTAGGTTGAGGTGTTTTAGGAGAAGGAGCATTGTTCTCTCTATAGATGTTAGGATAGGTCCTTCTAGTAGCCATAGCCATATTTTTACTTTCAACATTTCTTGCCACCTTAAATGCATTCTCCAATGATTTGGGTTCCCAAAGTTGAACCTCATGTTGAATGTTATCCTTTAAAGTTCCTATGAATACATCAATCAAGTGCTCATCTGGAATATCGATTACCTTTATATTCAATCTTTGGAAGTTCTCAATGTGCTCGGTAACTCAACCCTTTTGCTTGAGATTTATCAATTGGCTAAAGAAGGTATTTCTCCTTGTATCCTCATAGTGTGCTATCATTTCTTCCGTGAAATATGTCCAAGTGACGAGTGATTTGCGAGAACAAAGCCATCGATACCAAAAAGATTGATTAGGTTCTAAATATAAAGAAGCAATTCGTACCTTTTGTGTATGTGGCACATTATGGAGATCAATGAATTGCTCCATCTGAAGTATCCATGTGATTGGGTCCTTGCCATCAAACTTCCTCATGTCAATCTTAGGAACGTGGTTGGTCTTCAAACCAAAGTTGGAGTTTCTCCATTCTTGATTCACCTTCCTTGTGTCCACATCATGAATTTCATGGGATGCATTTTCGCTTTCAAGTGTCTTCTCTGTTACGAAATTTTTCAATACTTCCATCATCTCCCCTTTTAAACCATCTATATTAGTATCCAACTTAGCTTCCATTAAATCCATCTTAGTATCCAACTTAGCTTCCATTGAATCCATCTTATTATCCAACTTAGATTCCATTGAATCCATCTTATTTTGTAGTTCATTTATGTCCCTATGCATTTCTTCACCTTCATCAAGAGTCCAAGTAGGATTTTCTGGAGGTTTATTTGGTGTAGAAGTTCCCTTTTTGGGTGGCATGTTGGCCAAGTATCACTTTTGAACCTTGATTTTGAGATGGTTCTGCTAGAAAATATTTCTTCTGTTGTATCTCCCAATTTTTGGCCCTTCTAGGTATGCAAATTTCTCTTATGTATTTCTCTGATATTTCTTCTTTGCAATGCCACAGGTCTGATCAAAATTGGATGTGCCAAGTGGAATTTACGATAACTTCCCCACAACTTTTCGATTTTTGGCCTTTCCAGGAGATCTCACTTGTATAGTGTGCCCCGCACAAAATAATTGATATAAAATTATGAAACTCACACCCAAAATACTACAGACTGTCCACAATCCAATGCAACTAGTCCCACACAATTTGGATAATCTAGAAAGAAGTTATGATTGTTTTACCTGGAACACCTTCTTGAGACTAGTCAATAGGACTAGTCAGATACCCTATCTTACACATGGTGTATCTAGAATTTTAAGATGACCCAGAAGCTGAAATTTTTACCACAGATACATTACTAATTTTTGTAAATGGCCTCCATATTTCAGGGTCTGAAATGTTACATAAAAATTTTTATAGCGAAAATTCCACAATGACTTATTTCAGGATGATTCCATAACCCTATCTTGTACAAGATGTATCTCCGAAAGTATAAGGCCTCAGGAGATGAATTTTGAACCCAACGTACCTTGATCCGTCCACTAAATATCCTCCAAGCCGTTCCTTCTGAAACATTGTAGAAAAATAGTTATAGCAAAAATTCCACGATGTCTCAGATGTAGCAGCGAAACCCCAAGACCTTGAGCTCTGATTCCATATGTTAAGAAACAAACATAAATATAGCATAGAAAAACCCTAGGAAAAGTACTCAACTCCTTGAAAAAGATATGATTTCAGATAATAAGCCTCTTCAAGGGGGTAACCTCGTTTTACCCCACTTAAATGTTCAAGTACAAGATGATTCAAAATGAAAATGTCTCCTTGGTATATATAGGAGACTAGGAGGTATAATTACAACTAATGGCTTAAAGCTGACATAAATAAAATAGAATTACTAATATAATATGCCCCAATTAAGGGGTAATAAATAACATCATTAATCTAATATGCCCCAATTAAGGGGTAATGAGCCAATATTAGGGCTTAACAAAATAAACAATGCCTCTTTCCTTATTAATTATTCTCAATAATCATTATAGTGTCCATCACTTTTAAGTACATATATAAGACCTCCATCACTCCTTATGTGTCTAATCTTCTGAAATATATTCATTCTCTTTTTGTCTTGTCATTGTTGTGCTCATTTGAAGAATGATCTCTGAGTTCTAACTACACTTCTTTGAGAATTGTTTCTAGATTGGTTTAATTTATTTATTTTAATTAGTTTACCTTAATATTTGATTTGATTTAGTTACTTGTAGTTTCATGACAAGAAAATCATTGAAGGAGAGAAACACTAGTAAGCTACTCACAAAATATCGCATGAACATCCATGCATAAAAGATCGTGATCCAGAGCCCTTATAGCACTAAGTTGTTTTTTTATATCCTAGTGATAGGTCCTGTGGTGATTTGTCATTTTATTACATTCAGAAGTGTGTTTTTTTGGAATTAGCTATTATCATAGGCTAGATTATAGCTTTAGTCCTACATTTCATGTGCTTGCACCTCTAAGTTTACAAACACCCGATCGATAATTTAATGTCGATAAATTAGCTTATAATTTACTTGACATTTTTGGTGTCGTTGTCGGGGAGGTGATAAAATGGATTAGAGAATAGGTAGGTTATTTTCACAAAAAAAACATTGTAGCTACAATTTCAACTTGGCAGAGGAGAAGTGGTAAGATGAAAAGGTTCCCTTACTTCAGAATTTATGAAGGTGTTATATTTCGACACATTCACTTTGGTGAGTTTATCCAAACCTATTTGTTTTCTTTCATGCAAGTAAGTTTCCTTTTATGCAAGTCTATTTTCTTTTAGCTTGGTTCATGAAAATAAGAGAAACCTAACTTGTGTGAACAAGTAACTTGGTGACAACATGATCTTAGTAGCATGATGGCACTTCAAGTACATGATTGGTTTCTTGAATTTGTTTTAAGTATGTTTCATTTTCATTTGTTCAATATTTTTAAAGTTTTTGGTGTTGTAAGAACCCTATACACTAATCCATGTGCAAGATAGGGATTACGAACCAATGAAGAAGACTTCAAGAATGTTCAAGAACTTGTTGATTAAAGGAGGATGTTACTCCAAGAGACTTCTCAAATCCTAGTAGCAACTGATGTCTCTACCTGTTGGCCCTTGACCAAGTTTTGAAGAATACTTGGTCATATTTGACTATTTTTGGGACTTTGATAGCTTGCCAAAGATGGAGTGCAACGCAAAGCGGAAATTAGGGAAACTAGACCTATTTTTGGGTCCCTTTAAGGGTTTTTGGTTAATGTAATGGGAAAGGAATGTAGGCCTGTGGGTTCACCCACGTTTAGGCCAAATTTTATAATCTATAAATAGACACTTAGGTAATGTAAGAGAAGAGGGGAGAGATTAGTACATCTATGTGATGTATAGTTGATGTCTTAGTGCCAGGACTAGATCTGTGTGATCAGATGTATCTTGTAAATGCTTTGTGCATGATTGTAAGAAGCTCACAAGTTTTTTGTAATGGAGTGCAAGGAAGAAGGATCTAGCGAGCTGCTCAGATATTTTGTCCTGTGCAAAGCAAGGATTGCTGAATCTCTATGTTGTAACTTCTTGACTGAGATAATAAAGAAGAAGAACTTGTGGACATAGCCCCAGGGTGGGGGTGAACCACAATAACTTTTTGTATTGTGCTATGTGCTTCGACCCGATGTGTTTATCTCCTTCTTGGCTAAGTGCTTGATGTGATTAAATAGATTTAGTTATGCTTTGTGCTTATAAGATAGGAATGAATGTTAGATCTAATATGTAAGATGCTTAGTTCTTGATCTATGGAACCTGGTCTATCTTGTTGTGGCTAAGTGTTGAATTATCTTAGATCTAAGTACTCACTACGATACTTTGGGCTATCTGGGAAGTGTTGTAAGGGTTCAATATCAATGAATAAACTATGCTAGATGATTTCTAAGTGCTATAATCACATATCTGTGTCCCAACTAAGGTTGCAGACATATGAGTCCTACAACCACCGCTGCCTCTACCTTGGGTGATACTTCATCTGATTCGCAGGTGTTTTCGAAAGGGTCAGTATTTAGGGTTTTTTTGGTGCGCTCTTGAGCGTTGAACCCTGGGTCTTTCCCTGTGCCAACAAATGGTTCTGTTGCTGAGACTTGAAGCTATGATTGATGGGAACTAAATAAGAAAAAGATTTGTGTGAAATAATCTATGTGCATAGATTTGTTGCCCTAGTGCATAATATTCTACTTGAACTGTGAATCTTTGTGCCGATAAAGAAAGGTTAGATCTAAAGAAAAGAGGCTAGATCTACAAGAAAAGAGGTTGATACTAAAGAAAAGAAGTGAGATCTGAACACTTTGTGCTCTAAGAAAGATAAAAGTAGAAATTTCTACAGAAAAGAGGTAAGATCTGTAAGCTCTAGCCTCTAGTAAAGGTAAGAATAGTTCAAGTTTTAGATCTGAAAGCTTTGTGCCCCATGGAAGAAAATAAGTGAAAATGTTTACTTCTAACGTATATATTTAGGTATGCTTGATAAATTTTGTCTCAACTTAAAAACTAGAGCATTTTTAGATAAAAGAAAGTTTGATATGAATAGGTCTGATAGGAATAGTGAAATATATGTTATATTTATGCATAGAAAGAGTTTTTGGACTAACCAATGGATGCAGGACCCTAGAAATAAAATTTTGCGGGCTAGCCCTTATGATCCTAGAACGCAGTACAAAAAGAGTTGGGGATCATTGAAGAGAAAGAGAGGATTAAATCTTTGTTACAATTGCCGAAGACCAGGACATCTTGCTAAGGACTGCACTAGGAGAAACCCTAGTTACCTCTGTTGTAGAGCTATGGACCATGAAGTATTGGATTGTAGTAGAATGATTGCTCGACTTGAAAAGATGAATATGGAACAAGAAAACTCTGAAGGATATCAAGAGACTAAAAATATAGAAGAACCCCAGAAAGAATCAGAGATCATGTTTCTGAAAATAAAAGAAACCCTAGATGACCATAAGGATGTCAGTTTGTTAGAGATCTTCAAAGAATAGGAGAAAATTGAAGTAAGCATAGGAGACTTTGAAATTGAATGTGCTCTGGATGAGGGAACACCAATGAAAATTATGACAGAAAGCACTTGGGAAACCCTAGGAAGGCCTGCTCTGGTCCCTTCACTAGGAACCATCGGATTGTTGAAAGGAAAAATGGTAACCCTATGTGGTAGAATTATCCAGATAGTTATGAGTACCCTTGGAACTTCGAAAGAGGAAGAATTTGAAGTTATTAAATTTATTGAGGACCACACCCCATTTCTATCTTTGTTAGGTAGGATCTAGATTGAAAAAGACCAGATCTGGAGAGCAGAAAAAAAGGATGCTCTAGAACAGAAGAAGCAAGAACTCATGGAATTTATGTCTAGAAGGATCTCCTACTTGATGAAAGAACAAGAGGACATACCTAATCCATTGAACACTAGGGACTTGGGTATCAAATTTATAAGAGCATTAGAGGAACCACAGAAGACCAAAATACCTAATCCATATGATGAAGGAGTATTACCTTTGGATCTGAAGAAAGAACCTAAGCAGCGCGAAGTGACTATGTCAAGAGAAGATAAGAATTAGAATGGCAAAAGGATGACCGAGACAAATATTACTGATAAAAAGGATAGGAAGATAAGTAAGAAGAGGGACAAAATAGGAAAGTTACAAAAGACTCCAAAGGAAACGTCACAGAAGGAAAAATCACAGGAATCGAGCTTCGTCAGGATATCAGAACAACGACCTATGGCACTTCACCATGGAACGAAAATATAGCCGTTGGAATCTAATATAACCATTCGACTTCCACCCCAAACAAGTCAAAATTCCTTTATGGCTCACCACTAGACTGTTAGACCATGCCATATGGATAGAAAATCAGTTAATGCAACCTCTTATCCATTGCAAGTCGACCATTACTAAGTTTCCCTACTTAGTTCGTCGCACCACGCATCGAAAATACTTTTGCTAAATGAGAATTTGAGCCTGGAAATTGATATTAATTCACCCTGTGATCATTGCCTTGTTCCCATACTGTTCATCGTAGTATCTGAATTCATTTTCACACTTGAGCTAGTGGACACAAGCTTGTATGTCAGACGAGCTCAGCGTTGTTGAGAAAGTAGTTGAAGAAGTTTTTATTCACTTAATGGTTGAGAGAATCCTGTCAGAAAGAAGGATGTCTGTAGGTGTGCAAGCATCATCAATAGGAGGATTCCAAGATTCTCCCTCCACTACTCATGGAGCAGGACCTTCCCGAACCACGACCGAGACAAGAACAAAGCACATAGACGATATTACAAACGCCAAGTTGATCCCACGCATTCTATCGGTTTACATACCACCTTTGAGTAGCATGATTAACAGTGAAAGTGTAACTAGAGAGTTTGAGTACACCTTGATCACTGTGTATATTTCGAAAGGGGTGCGTGCAGTATGTGCTGACCAGGATAAGCTCGTAGAACTGAAATTTAATGATTTTAACCTTGGAGATCGCAAAACCTACAGCATGTTAGCTCCGCATAAGTACTTAACCATGACCAAAGGCAGAAATCCTAATATTGTCCCATAGTCGTGGACATAGAACCTCACGCAGTCCACATTTCTCAACGTAATGAAGATCCCTCACTTCGGTAGACACCAGGAAGTCAATGCATGCGTCAAGTTGTTGTTGTCTTTCTACCACGACGGATACTTATCGCTAGACCACTGCATCACTGTGGATCTGACTCTGATCAATCAGATCACAAGACTTAGCATGCAAGGCCCTGACCCATAGGACTTTTACCCAAGAAAGACCTCAGACTGAGCACTAGCACAGCAGATAAATGAAGCTTATGGTGATGTAGAGAAAGGTACACGAGGCTACAAGGTAGCCTCTATCCAGAGTAGTGCAGTGTGCCTTTCCTATCAGCTGATTGTGAGCAAGTTAGTTCATAAGAAAAAACCAACACAGGTGGCTAGCTTCATAGTTGACTTCGCAGGGAAGTCCGTCGAGGGACTACAGATGAATTGGGCACAGTATCTTGTAAACCAGTTGGAGTTGGATTGTAGAGGAGCGCAAGACCAAGGGTATGAGTTCCACTTTAGTTGGTTTCTCATACTCATCGCTTTCATCGCTTGGGAACTTCCATAGGGAGCCACTTTTCTGGAGATCACACCTTTCAAACCACTAGCCGCGAAGTTATGTACGTTGTGGTACTCCAGTGACATGAACAAGCAGTGGTGGTCCAATGTTGCCTTCCACACCTATTTCAACCAGCTGAAGAATGAAATTCAGTCTACACCACGAATCACCCCAAATGTACTTCATATGCTTAGACCTTTGATGAAATTCAGCGCAGATCGCCATTTCACCTATATTACAGCACGCGGTGATGAGCATAAACAACAACTCCAATTCTACTACAAGCTGACAGAAGATGACTTGGAGGAGATTACCAAGGAATGGTTGGCAGACCTCCTTGTTGCAGTGGACCCCGTAGACATGTCTAACAAGGAAATCCCTGAAGCTATGTAGGATACACCTGGGCCAAGAAAGACTAAGAAGGATGATGAAGTTGAATATGTCCCTATCATGTCCACGAAGACTACTTCGATCTCACCTACATAGGGAGGTGATGGTGATGAACTAGGTGGCACAGAGGTTGAGAAAAATAGAAGAAAGGTTACTCCACCAAGAGAGGAGGAGGATCCCTCCATGAAAAGAAATATTACACCACCAAAACCCTCCTCCCAAAAGAAAGCTAAGGCCACCCATACCACACTTAAAACTACCCTTACTTTGGATGACTTCGAATTCTTAATTGCTGTGCTGAATGATGTTTCGCTAGAGCTCGTAGAAAAGAAAGAAGCAAAGAAGGAGGAGATATTCAATTGAATCAAGGGTGAAATCCAAGAAATGCAATAGGCACTCCAGTCCAGCTGAGTAGTTTCTACAGTGCCCTTGATAAGTGGAACATTAGGAACAGGTGATGAGCCCACTCATCTACACCAGATTGTTGATCAAGTCGAAGCTCACCTTCGACGAGCCCAATAAGACATAACACAAGCCACCCAGGCTTTGATGCAAGCACAGAAAGAACTTCTAGAACAAAAAAGTGAGGAAGAATAGGAAAATCTTTCCCTGAAAGAAAAGTGGGACAAGGAAAAGGCACAGTTGCTATCAGAGAAAATTGAAGTACAGGAAAGGGTTCACAAAGCACTTCACTCTATGAAGGTCATAGAAGTAAAGATGGAAGACTGTTTCCCATAGTAGGTGACCCAACTGGAAGAAGTAATCCAGCAAATCCAATGCACATCACATATTTGGAGCTTCTCACTGTGCCCAAGACCCCCAAGAAATAAGAGATCTAAGAGAGGCCACTGCTCGAAGCGCAGTTGGCCGATTAAAAACCTTTTCCTTAGAATGAAAGCAACTGAGCACTAGAAGAACCTAGACTTAAGAAAGCCTTGCAGAGAATCCATAATTGCAGACATTAGAGGCACAACGCCAAGAAGAAAAGAAGCATGTAGAAATTCTACAGGTGAAGATAAAGAATTTGACCCCAGTCAAAAGAATTAAGAGGTTCACAGAACAACACACAACCCAACAATAGGTACATATGTTGCAAATTAAAGTGATGGAAGTCTCCCAACAACTTCAGCCAATCCAAGAAAAAGGCATGCCAGCTGTTTGTTGAACTTGAAAGCCAGGGAGATGAACTTGATCAGGTTGTCATCACTGCACAACAATGCTTAGAAGGACCGCTCAATGAAACAGTGATCCAGGAATTCACTGAGCAAGAGGATGTCTCACTGTAGCAAGTCAAAGCAGCTTGAGCCAAGCTCAAGGCATTCGAAGCAGAATTGATCAGACCAGAGTGACTCGAGATGAGTCACAGGTGAGTTTTGGGGGCCTGTTGGCCCTTGACCAAGTTTTGAAGAATACTTGGTCATATTTGACCATTTTTGGGACTTTGACATCTTGCCAAAGATGGAGCACAACATGAAGTGGAAATTAGGGAAACTAGACCTATTTTTGGGTCCCATTAAGGGTTTTGGGTTAATGTAATGGGAAAGGGATGTCGGCCCGTGGGTTCACCCACGTTTAGGCCCATTTTTGTAATCTATAAATAGACACTTAGGTAATGTAAGAGAAGAGGGGAGAGTGTAGTACATCTATGTGATGTATAGTTGATGGTTTAGTGCCAGGACTGGATCTGTGTGATCAGATGTATCTTGTAAATGCTCTGTGCATGATTGTAAGAAGCTTGCAAGTTGTTTGTGCTAAAGTGCAAGGAATAAGGATCTAGTGTGTTGCATAGATCTTATGTCATATGCGAAGCAAGTATTGTTGAAGCTCTGTGTTGTAACTGCTTTACTAATATAATAAAGAAGAATATCTTGTGGACGTAGCCCTAGGGTGGGGGTGAACCATGGTAACTTTGTGTATTGTGCTCTGTGCTTCGACCCAATGTGTTTATCTCTTTCTTGGATAAGTGCTTGATGTGATTAAATAGATTTCATTATTCTTTGTTCTTCTGAGATAGGAATGAATGTTAGATCTAATATGTAATATTATTAGTGCTTGATCTATGGAACCTAATCTATCTTGTTGTGGCTAAGTGTTGAATTATCTTAGATCTAAGTACTCACTGCGATACTCTGTGCTATCTACGAAGTGTTGTAAGGGTTGAATATTGATGGATAAACCATGCTAGATGTTTTATAAGTTTTATAATCATAGATATGTGTCCCAGCTAAGTTTGCAGATATTTGAGTCCTACAAACACCCCTACCTCTACCTCAGGTGAGACTTCATCTTCTTTGCAGGTGTTTCCGAAAGGGCTGTAGTTAGGGTTTTGTTGGTGCGCTCTTGAGCGTTGAACCCTAGGTCTGCCCCTGTGCCAACACTGCCTCTTAGAAGAGAAAATCCTGACCACAATCATGAACATACCTGCCTCTCTAGAAGTGATAGAAGAACAAAATTTCCATGAGACACATCCATAAGAAGATCTGGAAGCCTTATTTGATCACCCTTTCCAAATTGTCGAGGAAGCCAAGGAATCGTGGACCCCAATCGATGTAGAGAAACGATAAGAACCTAAGTTCAAGGAGTTCTTAACATTCCTATCATCTGATCCCCTTTGTACTCAAGAGACCAACCATCCAATAGTAGGAKATTTGCATGGCATGGTAGAACAAGATATGCAAAGTGGTCCAAATGAGAAATTTAACCAAAAGCATCATGACTATATTGAATGTTGGTTCCAAATGACTATTAGGTTGAAGAACCACTTTCTTCTTCAACAATTCTTGACATCTTATCATACCAAGCAATTGGTACCTCATGCTCTGGTATACAATAAATGATATCTTTAAAACCCGAGAATGAATATATTTTTAATCTCGTTATGCATATGGATTCATTGGAAATACTCCTACACTTGAGAAATGAACTTCCTTTTTTTAAGCAGAGTACGATAATGTAATAAATAAATAAAATAGTAAATAGAAAAATTAGTCCATTTGTGAAATCCATTTTACTAGCGCAACTAGACATGAGTTTTTCTTGAAAACTAGGAAACTGGCGAGAAATGTTCATAATAATTTATGTAAGTTTATGTTATTTCAAATCTTCTATTATATTCTTCAAATCATTTATGTCTTTTACTTACATCGACTAATGTGGGATTCCATAAGGCCCACCTTCCAACAAATCTTGTCCCATCGACTCCAATACATCATCTAATATCCAAGTTAGAGAATGTAAAGGTACCTTGGAGTCTACATGCCTTAATGGAATATTTAATAATTCAAAATCATGGGAATACATCAATGTCCCTTGATCTTCAAATCTTGTAGGTGACTCGACATCAACACATCCATTCGTGCCCGTCGAGATGCATTTAGGTATCTTCACACTCATTAACATCATTAGCACATTGTATTGCATTGGTTAACGACATACATTAATGGTCGGTAATCAAATGATTTATTTCCATGTTCAACATCAAGTAAATCCATTCACATAGATTGAATTGTACCAATAGAGGATAAAGGATGAAGACTATATGATTTCATGGTATCAACAAAATCTTGCAACAATTTGTTTTCTTGTAGTTGCATCTTATAATAAACTAATACCACTCAGTCTTAAATATTTTGCATGAGGAGATGAAAACCCTTGGGTTTGGGGGATATCTTCAGATCCCTTCCAAATATTCAAAGTATATTTTCGGTATCTTTAGCATTACTTCAATTCATCTTATCTAGATTCAGTTCATCCTCTATAAATCAGCCTCTTTCAACAGATAAACTTCAGTTCTCTCTCATATTCTCAACAGTTCCCAGCTGTGCTCACTCTCATTTTTAGTCTTCAGTCAACATGCATCAGATCCTTCATTTTCGGTTGGTATCCCATCATAATTCAAACAAAAGTTACTTGAGGTAAAACATGTATAAATCTCTTTAAATAACTAAGAATTTGAAAAACATGATGCATAACCACTATTACCCACTCCACATTTTACTACACATTATCACCCCTTACAAGTACCATCACCCCTACCAAGCAAATTTCCATTTTCACTCCACCATTCATAATAAAATCTATACTCTGATTATAAGCCCAAGCAATGAAAAGAAACTTTGTGGCATACAAGTACACATACAAACCAAAATTCATAATGTCTTATCCTTATACATCATAAAACATTCTTAATTCATATTAATGTTCTAAATAATATTATGAAGTCATTGTTTCCTATCCAAGCAAAGAACCACACATAAATATTTGTCTCAGAATGAAAGTAAAGTACAAAGTATAAAAGTTCCAAAGTTCATATTCATACTTCCACCATATTCATCATTTCACAAACCATTCTCCACTCATACCATTCACTATTTCTCTTTGATGACTCATATCTTGCTTGTACTCAATTTTCATGACAATTTTCTTACTCTGTTTTAAAATCAATCTGTGATACTATAATCAGTTTTCAGAGTGTTGTACCATAAGAAACAACACTTGCATAAAGAGAAAATATCACAAATATCTACTCATGTGATATTGTTGGATAGTTGGTTTGCATTGATTTCAACCCTGGTCAACCCTACAAGAAGCCTTGGAAAGATGGCTAAATGGTTAAGTCGTTCAAAAGCCCAAGAGGTGTGGTCATGAAGCCCAAAGTGTTTGAATAAAAAAATTGTGAAGGACATTGTAAATGAATGCACAACCCTCATATATGGATATTCTTCATCATGTTGTTTCTAATGGTAGGTGGTACACCACGTGGTTCCTCATGGTTGAAGAGATGTTCTCTCTTGAAGATGGAAGCCTTGAAGTATGGTTAAGAAACCCTAAACAATTGTAACAAGAAGTGACAAGTCGACCCCAAATTAATTAAAAGAAGAAAATTTGTTGCAAACAAGAAGTTACAGGTCGACCTCATTGCAATGAATATTAAAATAAATATTAAAGATATTTTTGGTAAAGTTGGCCCCAATGGAGTAATCATTAAAAAACTATTTTGAATTTCATTTGGGTGAAGTTGGCCCTAAAAAGACGGTGCCAAATATAGTATAAATAAGGCACCTAGAAGTTAATTTGTTACATAAAATCAAGTTCTTTTTATTTGAGTTAACCAAGAAGATCTGAAGTGAATCTTAGAGGGAATGTTAAGTGAAGAAGGATGAAATTATAAGGGTGGATGAAGTCTTGCGATGATGTGTTATAAGGTATGTTATTTAAAGTTCATGTTACCATTTATATAATTTCTTTTTTATAATTATTTGGATAGAGAAACTTGGAGGTTTTTAAGAAGACATATCAAGGTATTGTTAATGTTTTATGCCATTATTATAGTTCTTTGAATTTCAATAGATAAGAGCATAATAAGAATAATATCACTGAGAAATACACATTCACAAGAGACACAACATTTATTCTGGGAAACCCTCTAGGGGAAGAAAACCCAGCAAAACTTCCTTATCATAAATAGCTTAAACAATGTTCAAGAGATAACTCAAACCGATACAGAAAGTCCTCCCCAAGATATGCGCCACTCTTCTCCTCTCTCTGGTAATTGCAGCTTGCCTCATAAGAGAAATGAGCAAGTGAGTTGTGTGTTTGAAGTGAGGTGCTAGCCTCTTATTTATACAAGACTAGCACATTTGAAAGGTCACAATTGGTAGGGTTGACCTGTTAAGCCCTAATATTGGCTCATTACGACTTAATTGGGGCATATTAGATTAGTAATGTTATTTTATTTATGTCGGCTCTATGCCATTAGTTGTAATTTAGATTAGTAATGTTATTTTATTTATGTCGGCTTTAGGCCATTAAACCTCCTAGTCTCCTATATATACCAAGGAGACATTTTCATTTTGAATCATCTTGGACTTGAACATTTAAGTGGGGTAAAAGGAGGTTTCCCCCTCGAAGAGGCTTATTATCTGAAATTATCTCTTTTTCAAGGCGTTGAGTACTTTTCCTGAGGTTTTTCTATGCTATATTGATGTTTGGTTCTTAACATATGGTATCAGAGCTCAAGGTCTTGGGGTTTCGCTGCAACATCTGAGACACCGTGGAATTTTCGCTATACCTTTTTTTCTACAACGTTTCAGGAGGAACGGCTTAAAGGGTTTTTAGAAAACGGATCAAGGTACGTTGTGTTCAAAATTAAGCTCCTGAGGCATTATACTTTCGGAGATAAAGCCGGTACAATATAGGGTTCTGGAATCATCCTGAAATGAGTCATTGTAGAATTTTTGCTATAAAACAGTTTCTGTAATGTTCCAGACCCTGAAATCTGGAGAAAATCTACAGAAATTAGTATTTTATCTGTGGAAAAAAATTTCAGCATCTGGTTCATCTTAAATTTGTATATACACCCTATGTAAGATAGGGTATCTGACTAGCCCCATTGACTAGTCTCAAGAAGGTGTTCTAGGTAAAACAAGCATAACTTCTTGCTGGAGTATCCAAATTGAGTGGGACTGGTTGCATTGGATCGTGGACAGTATGTACTATTTTGGGTGCGAGTGTCAGAATTTTATACCAATTATTTTGTGCGGGGCATACTATACAAGTGAGATCTCCTGGAAAGGCCAAAAATCGGCAAGTTGTGGGAAAGTTACCGTAAATTCCACTTGGAACATCCAATTTTGATCAGACCTGTGGAATTATAGAGAAGACATATCAGAGAAATACATAAAGGAA